>VXBI01006938.1:512064-746280 GCA_013397375.1 Toxostoma redivivum | reverse complement strand
CGGAGAGGGGGAGAGCTTCACCTGTGAGTGCCGCGCTCGCAGCCCCGCGGCGGCCGGGAGGAGCTCCCCGGCACATGGGCAGCGCGACCGCGGCGGAGCCAGTGACCGGAGCTGGGCGGGTCGGGGCTGTGCGGGTCGGGTCTGTGCCGGTCTGTGCGGGTCGGGTCTGTGCCGGTCTGTGCGGGTCAGGTCAGTGGCGTGCGGGTCAGAACGGCGCGGGTCGGGTCCGTGCCGTGCGGGTCTGCGCGGTGCCGCGGGTCGGAGCGCTGCGGGGCCGGTCGGCAGCGCGGAGCGGGGAGAAGCGCTCCGGTCCCACTGCCGGCTGCGGGGTAACGGGGGACGAGGGAGAGGCGGAACGTGCGCCTCTGCCGCGGCTTGTTTCTCCACATGCTTGTTTGTTCGAGTAAAGGGTGTTACGGAGAATTCACTGAGAAAAAGGGTTCTCGTTTCAAAAAACACCACCCAACTCATCCTGCAGCCGAGAGGGCTGTGTGAAGGAATCCTGATGAATGAGCACGGCGCTGAGGGAGTTGTTGGTTTGTGGGCTGCGATCGCCCCAGCTATTTGTTTATGGCTTTTTTTTTTTTCCCAAGACAACTTTTGAGGCGAGGAAGCGACTAACAAAGCACAAGTTTAAGACGATGCTTTTGCTTGCAGCCGAGCAGAACTGAACACTGAAATCCTGCGTTTCCCATCAGGTAGCAAATCCCACACATACGATTACTTTTAGAGAATGAAAGAACCTACTTTGCTCTGTAAATGAGAACTATGTTTCACTCAAAGCAAGGGGTGTGAGTATTTTCCATCTGCCAAATGAACATACCACAAAATTTTTCTTTTCATCTGGGACAGAGTCGTATTTGTGCATCTCTGAATATGGCTACAGTCGTGGAGGGGAGTTGGGTTAGCCTGGATGTAGCATTAACTCCTCCAGCCACAATAAGCAGTACACAGAGAAATTTGTTTCCATTAGTCTTTTCCTGACTGAGAGCTTTACTGCAGTTGTGCAGTCAGTACAGCAGTGAAGCCCTCCTGGCTATAGGTTCACATCTTACTGAAGGATTCAGGGTTGGTGTTCACACCTGCCCTGCAGCCTGCCTGGCTCACAGCACAATGCCTCCTTATGAGTAGCCTGTAGAGGAAGGTGAAGCGGGGAAATTCTGCCTACGCACCACCAGGCTCAAGCCAGTGTTTTCCTTCTCTTAGTTTTAATGAGCAACAAATTTTTTGCCCAGAAACGAATCCAGCTCACAGCTCAGGATTTCGATAATTAATACGCCATTTAAAAAAACATGTTTTCAGAGTCAACATTATGATTACAAAGAGAAAACAAGCAAACAAGGAATAACTTGACCCACTTTTGTTGTTTTCCTGTTCTAGCCTGACAATTTGTCAATCAGGTGGAATTTCCTCCAATGTCTGTGGTACATTGCTTTAGCAGAAGAAATAATGTACAAACACAGTTAATACTTTCCCTCCCTTCTCACAATGATCTCTTTGTATTAAGCAACAGGCTTTTGCATAGATCACGTACCAACTCTAGAGTGTCACAGGCTGAAATTGCTCTTTCTCTCTCATTACTGAGATTATACCCCTATGTTTGAGCCCATTTAGCCATTTCTGTTTTGGAGAAGTTGGTCAGAGAATCCTTGATTTTCTGTCATTCAAGGCAGAAAGAGCTCTGCCAAGACTTCAAGGAGACCAGTATCTGCCTCAGCACTATCCCTTCCTTTTGCTTCTTAAACATGCACATTCTCTGGACAATTCTGTAAAATAATCAATTTCGTGGATTTCCAGTCTTCAAAGGAAGACTTTATTGCAAACCCCAGAAAAGCTGCCAACCAATAACATCCAGCTAGAGTGAAGTAGACTGATTGATACCAACAGGTCCTTAAAATCTCATCTCAGTCTTTGTTCCTCTTTGATTGCAAGTCCTCAAGGTCTGGGACCATCTCTCCTTCATAGTTTGGAGAGCACATGACCAGTCCCCTGCAGAGCAGATGCCAGTGCTGGAAGAAGCTGTCGTCCAGTAGGATTATCCCCTTCTCTCATCAGTGTGCATTGACTGATCCCACAGTGTTTTACTCCCTAGTGCCCATGTCCCCACAGGACTACGAGAAAATACTCCTAGTCCAGCTCCTCCATTGAGACTACTGCAGCTTGTGTAAGATGTAACCTGAATTTTCAGCTGAGTTCAGTCTCTGACATACACACACATAAACTGCCTCTGTGCAAATACTTAGTAGACCTCTAGATTCAGAAGGTGAATGTTAATTGGTTGGCAGGGAGACTCACAGCCTTGTTAATGCATATCTGCTTTCAGTGTTAATGACTCATTTAAAAAAAGGCACACTGAATTTTTTCGGTTTTTAGTGACTTCTTAATTTTTAGCTGTGTGTTGTCCTCAACCTCCATCTTCCCCATTCTTACTGTGGTAGGACACAGTGTTCTCATATCCTTCATCTTGGGCTAGGGTAGCTTCCCATGCTTGGAAATTCAATTGAGGTGACGGAGTTTTAATTCGTGGACAAAACTAGCTGCATCTCTGGTGTTAGGTTGTGATATTGCAACACCTGTGGTTGTGCTGTTAATTGCCAAGAAGGAATATTAATAGCCACTTCATTGTCTTTGTTCTCTTAGGACTCTCTGGTGGGTTCTTGTTTGCTTGTTTTTATAAAATCTTACCACTTTTGCTTCATTTGCCTTACCAAATTCTCTGCTAAATGCTCGGTATTATATCAGGTTATAACACTGATAGCACTGTATTCTAATTTCCCCAAAGTTACAAGGAAATAACTGATTTGTCTTTTAAGTAAATACTGTTCTATCTGACTGCACCTAACCTCTTATCCTACTCTGTTGCCTAGAAATGAGCCCAGTGATAGACTATCCAGAGTATTCTTTCACAGTGCCAGAAAGACATCAAACATTTTGCAACCCATTTCCCATGACATTTCCATCTGAGAATCGTGTACTCTATGTTGATGCTCTAAGATGTTTTTCCCCCACTCCCTTGCTTGAATTCAGAACTTTCCAAAAATACCTAGGGAATGGTAGAAAGAAGCACAGGGAGCCAATTTTAATCTGTTACCGATTCTCATGGGTGCTGCAAGGTGAGGGACAATTGTGGCATGAAATATTAGGGATGAGAACATCATCATTTTCCAGACCAGATCCAAGAAACAAAACCATTTCTTTCTGAAAGCCTTTAGTAAGGGTTGCTCTGAGTTAAAAGGAACAATATAGTTATTTGTAAGGCGCTGGCTTCATAAGGTTATGGGAAATTAAAGCCTATGTAGAATCACTCTGCTCAATACAGGCATTTCTGATCCCAAAAGCAAATTCTCAGATGAGAGTATTTGCCAGCAAGTACCAGAAGAGATACCTCTAAAACATTTAACAGCTTGTTGAGGCTTATCTCTAATTTTGATGGGGTGTTTTCCTAATGAGTTCCTCTCACATCAATTAGCTGCTGAATCTGATGTTAAAAAAATAAATCCAAACTTTCTCTCGGCACACGGTTCCGTAAGGGCTCTGTGGAGATTTCCACGATACCAAGGTCTACCAGCATTCAGAGAAGCTGGCTTAGTCATTCTTCCCATCTGCTCTACTTCTTCCTCCCTTCACTGCTCTCTACACATGCTTCCTGGCTGTCTGCTCCCCTTCCCTATCTCCAAGCATCCTGTCTGGCTGCCCCCCCTCCTCTCCTGCTGTACCTATCCCTTGTGGCATCTTCCATGAGGAAGCTCAGGTAGTTTAGTGCTGAGATCAAAGAGCTGAAATAAATGAGCTGCTCTAAAGCAGCCAGGAGAAAAGAAAAAGGGAAAGGAAGAATGCACCAAGGAAGCACCCATAGCAAGCAGCACAGCAAAAATAATTTGAAAAAACTTTGAGTTGAATCATCCCTAAATGATGAGATTGCTTTAAAAATTGTGATAGTTAAACACAGGCACATTTTAGTTCTTTCTACTTTTTCTTTGACCATTTATGACTCTAGTTTTTAGCTCCTTTTTGCCAAGAGGGCCAGGAGGAATTTGAGCAACTACAGCAAACTGGAAGTTGAGGTTTGTATGTAGCCATGGTGCTCCAAGATCTGGGGATGTCAGAACAGTGGCTCCCCAGTGGCTGATTGTGCAACCCCAGGAGTCAAGGAGGCTGAGTTAGAGTCATCTGCCGGCACTGGCCCTTTGCAAGCCTGTGTTTTATAGTGTTGGGAGTCCACAGATGAGTGTCTGAGAAATTCCCAAGGGTGATATTTACCCCAGTAGTTTCTTTGGAGCAGGAACAGTAAAAACTGCAGCTTGCCACAAAGTTAGTGGTGAGAGGCAGCACGGTCTGGAAATAGCAGCCTCCTACCACTTTTCACTCTCCCAAACTACGTGCTGTGTCTCATGCTGAAATGCCTCAGCTCCTCCACTTGGAGAGTTGTTTCATCTCGCTGCTTCCTGAGAGAGATCGACATCTTCTGTGGAGCACACGCTGCCGAGGAGAGGAAGGCAGCTTTGGCCTGCGGAGAGCAGAACTCAAGTACTGCGTGGGTGGCCGAAGACAAGAGCTTCTGAAACGAGGGAACAGAACAGATCTCTAATCTCCAGACTCTGACACGTATCACACTTTTCTCAGTTGCTTAGGAAAGGGATTTGCATCCAAAAAGAAGTGGGAGGTTTAAATAGGAGTTCATGCATTTATCTTCTACGGTCCATGCCGTGATTTGCATTTTGCTAGTCCCATGGAATCCAGAACACATCATAAAGGGCGTTTATTACAAATGTGCAACCAGGGGAAACAAAGACCCTATCCAAGTTCCTACCCACAGTGTCCAAAAGGTGAGCTGAGTTGCAGTCAGGGAAACAAGGCTGTGGCGTGTCACTGATGTAAGTGCTTTGGGTTTGCAAGTATTTTGGGTCTGTAAGTGTTCTGGGTTGTGCTGAGATAATGAAGTCACTGTCCCACCCTCAGCAGAGTACTGGGCATGGTCCTGCCTGTGGATGGCCCAGGCCACCCGTGTGGTTCTCAGCTATAGTTCCATCCTCCTAGGACTAACAGAAGACTGAGATATGGAGGAGTTGGATCCACAGAAGCACCTGGCCATGGAAAATGCCAGCTTTCCTTGGCATTTTCCAAATGCCAAATTCCTTGCAGGGACATGCACCTTGTACTATGTGAGCAGCCCTTTCATGGCTTCATGCACCACCACAACTGGAGCTCTGCCATAGATTGCCCACTCCCCCACTCTGGCTGAACTGACAGCCTGCTCTGCTGCAGCAGAGTGGCCTGAATAAGGCACCCTTTCTTCTGGGTGGAAAAACCTCCTTTAGCCTGTTTGTTTATTGGGACTTGCTGAGCAGGGTTTCCTGTGGCCCATCAAAATTTTCCACTCTGCAAAATGCAAGCAACAGACCATTGCTTCTCCCACTTAACACCATTCTTATGCTGTCCCAATTTTCCTTGTAATCAATAGCAGGAGTTTCTTTTTGTTGCATGCACAAAGGCTCAAGTCCTTGAATGAAGAAAAATTTGTGCAGGGGCTGTGGTGGGGCCGGGTGTCCAAGGCTGAGCTCCTGGTTTGTTTGCGATCGCGCCCCGAGCTCCGTCCTTGCGGCGCTCCTGCACACAAGGCTGAGCCTGCAGAGCCACGTGGGAATGTCCATCCAGCACAACCTAAGTACAGGGCTGGAAGTGCCCTTGGGACTGACCCTTTGAAACAAGGAGAGAGGGCTCCCCTTTCTGCCCTGCCAGAGAAATGATAGATTTGCTAGTGTAGCAGTGGTTCAAGGCCAATTTCTGCCTCCTATCTACACTTTAGTAGAAGGTGTACCTTCAATGTGGTATTGTTAGGCTGTTATCATAATATTTCCATGAGTGCTCAGTGAGAAATTATTATTTTTGGAAGCCTGGGAAGGGAAGAGGGTGTCCTGCAGTCCCTGCTAATCTAACAGCAACCCTGGCATCCTGAGGTCAGGTCTCACTTTGCCACCCAGTTGTCTCTAGCACTGGGGCAGCTCAGGGAGAAGGGGTGATGTTTCCAGAGTAGGAGGAATCTCTAAATAGAAGTGCCCTGATTTTGGAGGTGCTGCTGCCTGTGGGAGAAAAGTTTGGGGCTCAGAGCCTCTGAAACATGCTCCTTTATCAAGTGGGCTGCTAAAATTGCAGCCTGTGGCCCAGTTCCTGTTTCTGTTTCACCCAATAAAGCACACTTGCTTTAAAAGCATCTACTTTGCAATTCAGAGGAAAGGCCTCTGCTGCTGTGCCTGGTGGAGTCCTCTGCCTCCATGGTGAGCAGACTCAGGAGAGACAGCCAGGCTGGGCTTCCCATACACTCCAACTGTCAGAGCTGCTGCCCAATATCCCACTTCTGCTCTCCTGTGGGTGGTGAGGCCACTCCACTGGGACAGGCTGTGTCCTCAGGTTGTAGAAGCTCCAAAATTCAATTTGTTCCAGATGCTTTCCAAAGTGAGAGAGAAGCTGAGAAAGCACCTTTCAGTGCCTGGGCTTGTGACCCATCCACCAGCACAGGTGGAGATTCATCCCCTTGTGTGAGCTGAGGGTCCTTGGTCTGGGCAAAGGGGCCACCACTGAAGCATTCCTTGGTCTCACTAGTGAAAACTTGGGAAATCTTAGGATTTCCTTGGTTGATGCTATGGCTCCTAAAGAGGCAAGACATGACCAGCTCATTGGAGTAATCCCTAAATTAATTGCTCTTCGCTGGGAGGTACAGCCAGCTCTGCAAACCCAGGCGAGGGGTGGCTGAGGCACTACCACTGGTCTCCAAGACTTGAGACTTGACTTGGTTCCTATTAATGACAGTACAGCTATGTTGGTTCTTCTCTGCAGCCAGAGAAGAAGCTGGTTATCAAGCTGAGGCAAAGGAGGGCAGGTTATTCTGGCAGCAGAAGATGGGTGGGTTGGAAAAGGGGTACATTGAGCAAATCGGCTCCAGGTTGGAAAGCAGCAAAGGTGGGTAGAACTAAGGGACAAGGAGAGATAACAAGAGAAAGGCTTTGCTTGGGTAATTTCCAGATGGTTTCCGTTGCAGTAAAAGCTCTTTGCATGGTCTCAATAGCTGTGCCTTGTTTCTAAAAGATTAAGCAGTATCACAGGAGGAAGGGGTTTAGTTTTTCCTTCTGTTGTCAGCCACAGAAGGTAATCACATCTATTAGGCAGGTAAAGTATTTTCTCTTCAGAGAGTAAATGCATTCTGGTAGTTTTGTACATTGGAAACACTGAACTCTACAACAGCCTTGACTGGGAAGAAGTTCCTCTGGTTCTAAATATGGCTGTGGTACTGGGAGAAGGAACATTTTCCATGCTGTGGTCCGGCATGAATTTTTTTTTATTACAGGTTTCAGGCCCCTGAGCAGCTGGGGCTGACATCCCCTGTCCAACACTGCATGCACCATAGCACAGAGTTGCCTAAAACACCAGAGAGGGGATTGGGCTGGGTTAATTAAATCCAGAAGTTCTTTGCTGAGACTGGAAAGCAATGGATGTGGGTTTAATTAATTAAGTACTTCATGGGTCCTTGTATACCACTAACCAGTCATCTGAAGGTAACTCTAAATAGAAAGTGGCCTGGCTTGGATTCCAACCAGGTGCCTGATTCCTTATCTCTTACACCTTTATGTCTCTCGTTGACAGTGTAATAATTACTCAGTGTAATAATTGTACTAATTACATCCAGTAATTTCTGAAGGAGACATTGAAGGTAGACAAGGTCGAGCTGATTTTTTATAGGTTTAATAACAGTGGCTTTGTAATGGGTGGTGGGATAAAAATCTTCTTCCCAGAGCATTGGATAGCATGGTATCAGATGCTCCCTTGTTTTTTTAAGAGACAAGCATTGAGTGTAGTCATGAATTTTTAAGGGACAAAACATTGGTCATTGGTTAGGACAGAGAATTGCCAGATAAGAATTAAACCTTCTGAATTGAATCCTGGGGATGGTGAAGTGATTTCCTGCTTCCCTAATTTTCAATAAGCATGGCCTGTGGCACGAGAAGAAACTCCAGAATGCAATACACAATTTTACCTCTGTCACTGTTTTTGAATAAAATCAATGTGCAGTTAATCCAGTGTTATAAATCTTGGTATGAAGGCTTCCAGAGCAGGTAGATTTGTTTAATAATTTGGGCTGGAATCCAAACCACTGGAGGATATAAAATATATATACTAGTGCCATTCACTTCACTGAAAACACCTTTTTCCCATCCAAGGAAATAGCTGTGGCTGGCATGAATATATATTTGGAAAGCTGTAGGGCTAAACAGATTTCTCAGGAAATCATCTCTGGCCTAGATACTGACTATATTTACACACTGTAACTCCTGAGGCTCATCAGCTAAGGCTTTCTGACAGAGAAGTCTTCAGAAATCAGTGATTCACCCTTTGAAATGGTGGGATCCTCACCTCTGCTCTGCAGACTCCCTGTCTTGATACCAGTCAACATATTACCTTCAGATTGGAGTAGATCTTTCAAAAAATCACTTCCCCTGTGGCTTTCGAAGGAACCATGCAGAAATGCAATGTTAATGGATCCTTCTTTGAGCATATGTTGTCTTCCTTGTGTCTTGATGAGTAGAACTGTGTCTCACTAAACAAACTGATCCTGCCAAACAAGGGAATACATTTTTTATTTTCCAATTTTCTAACTATCAATACAATTTCTGTATGGGAGGATTTCAGAATGTCCCGGTTTCAGCAGTTTTTGTGTAACTCACACTAAGGAATAAGGTTTAGCATCACAAAGAGTTGTATTGTGAAGTGTTTCAGGTAACTTTTAAGTGGCTTTGGTACATTAATTGCCTCAGTGATTCACAAGGTGCTCTATGAGCTTCGTCCTTAACCAGATCAAATCCCGTCTCCCACAGAAGATGATACAGACCTTCACAGTGGGAGTTTCTGCAGCAAGCTTTTGGCAGAACTCTTTCACACCAGTGCCTGCCAGCAGTGTCCCTTTGGTCACAAGCTCTGACTCTGCTGTGTTGTCTCTTCCATGCACTTCTAGGATTTGACTGAGTTTGCACGACGCTCCATCAGCGACGCAGGCTCCTGCAGCAAGGACGGATTTTGCAAGTGACACCCGTTAATGTGACTGAAGGTAATGTGCTCTCTCCTGTCATTGTCTGGACTTGTTGCTTGTCCTCCACAGAGGCTCATGCCCTATTCAGCATCCCCTTTGCTACCTGTCCTGGCTGGGGAGGTGAGAGCAGGATCAGCCTCAGTTCGCTGCATGTCTGAGAGTCCCCAGACTGATCCTTGCTTCAGGTAGCAGCTCTTTCTCACTGTGGCTCAGCTCATTCTGTAAAATGTGTCTGTGCCCCTGTCCTTAAAGAAATACTTCCTTGAATCACATGACCTGCCTATTTTCCATAAGTGCTGCACATTTTTGAGTCTTGAAGCTGGTCTGCATTCAGATACTGTTTTTTCCCCCTGAATTCCACAGATCAGTTTTGCCCTCTGCTCAAAACCTAAAATAAAAATGTTTCTGAGGCATTTCCCATGGGAGGTGGTTTAGCACTTGACAGGATAGATATTGCTCTGTATGTTACTGATCTTGTTAGTGCTGTCACAAGCAGCAATAAGCAATCTGTGCTTTTGTTCCATACCTCTGGAAAAAGATCAACATAGTGAGGTCCTGGGACTGTAGCACTTTAGCACTGCATTTAAGATAATCTTCTCTAAAGGCAGTTTTCTCACAGAAATGCAAGAACAGATTCCCCCCCCAACCTGCTATATTTGTGCTTAATTAAACCTAGGGGAAGTAATGTATCTCTTAATTCACTGACACGAGAATTTTAAGGTTCAGAGTAGATGACTCATCCACCAGAACAGAATTTATCCTTTGTTTGTAAATGCTATTTATTGCCTTGTTTTGCATCACTATGGCTACTGTATGTCATTGGTGATACCAGCATCTATCATACATAAAATGAATGCAAGACTGAATTAAAGAGCTGTAGTTCTTATAATTGTTTGCATCAGCCACTTTTCTGTTGTATGTCAGTCAGTATATCTCAGGTAAAAGCAGCACTAAAAGTGGTTTAATATTTTCCATCAACACTGCCTGAAAAGCAAAAAATTGTCCTGTGCATAAATCTGATCACAGTTTAAAAAGCCCTAAGCAACACCACCAAGCCTGTTGTTCAGATAATATGGCTTTATAAACAGCTTAGTGATGTCCTACAGGTGATTTTGAAGTTTCAGTGAACTGATTTGCAGTGGCATTCTCAATTATTTTACATCTAGTTATTTTTCCTGTTAAAGACCTAGTTAAGCTTGTTAGAAACATCACTGCTTTCACAGCCTATATAGATTCTTCTGCTTTCCCTCACTCTTTTGAAGCAGAGACTGGGAATAATTATTCTATTCCAGTTAAAGCCTAATTATTTTGCCAATTTCATGGCCCCGTGTTCTATGCTGAAACACATCAAGTACAATCGCTTCTGCCATCCTATTCAATCAAAGCCTTAAGTTGCACAGATTTTCTGAAATGGCCTGGGCTTCAACAGCTTGGGAACTGATTCACTGAGGCATCTGCTGTAACACTGGCAGGACTGTCACCATTTTTCTAGCCCAAATCATTTGTCTTTGTCATTTACAAATAATCTGCAGGGTATAATGTGGTCTTAGGGAAGCACGAAGCCCATTATTGCTCAATAATAGAATTTCGTGAGGTCTTAACAACTTTGAGCTCATATGACACATTTGACAGCGCATGTGTGGATGTACATCTCTGATTTCCCATGGAACAAGGGAAGAGAAATATTTAAACATTTTCAATGCATTGAATGGCTGCTAAAATAAACCAGCCAGCTACAAGTGACTGCTGGCTAGCAGGGACCAACCCCCAGGACACACAGCAGTGGTGCATGGCTTTTCTGTGCTTGCCAAGACCAAGACTTCATAAATACTGACCCCACACAAAGCCTCCAAGATTATTTCCATTTAGACACACACTTTCTCATTTCCTTTTCCCTGCAATCCAGGACAGCTGGGCCTAGGGTGCTGAACCCCAAAAAGGATGCCAAGAGAAAGATGTTCATCTTGGACATGCTCAGAGTGGTGGGCCCAGTGCTCCTCTAGGCTCACAGCTGGGTCTGGCTAACACAGGGTGTGAAAGCCCTGCAAAAAAGCTCTTCTCAAAGAGTTGGGCTGGGAGAGCATGGCCCTGCCTAGTGTGGTCATTCCCAGAGGGGCAGCAGGAGGGGTGAAAAGGGTCCCTCCAGCAACAGGGAAGAGACTGGGGCCACAGTGGGGAAAAAAGGCAAGAATGGAATGAGCACCAGGAGTGATCAGAAGGAGGAGATATCAGAGGGTATGCTGCTTTTCTTTTGGTCCAAGGGCACATCTCTAATCTTTTAAGTGCTGTCTCAGGTGACAGGAACACCTGGCAGAGCAGGGCCCACAGTCACCACTGCCGGGAGGGGTCTCCCATTTCCAAGTCACCATTCCCTCAGTGCTGTTGTCCACAGGTGCTCAGTGGTATGGCCTGCTGGATGCTGCAGGAATAAAAGCATGTGCCCAGAAACCCTATGTATTTTACTGATTAGGTGGTTTGTGCTGTCCCTGGGGAGTGTTCCAGGTCCAAGCAAGGGCTAGGAGCTCAAAAAACTTCCTAGCCTGCAGAATCTGTCCCTCTTCTACTGTGTCATGGCTCTGGGAAGATTCAAGCTGTGTAAGCTGCAGGGTGCTCAGGTCAGGGGTTTGGTTCAGCCTTTTGCTGGGTTTCAGAGCCTGGTTCTGCTTTCCTGTTCTGTGCACATACCAGGAAGTGTGTGAATTAATTCAGTGTTGGTTGGGTCCAAGGCTGACCCTTCAGGGCTTTTCCCTATGCTGATGAATGCCTACAGCCTTGAGTCCTGGTCCACAGCTGAGCTCAAGTGTCCCATGGTTCTGCCATGCTTTTTCTTAAATGTGATGCAGTGGGAGTGAAAGTCTCTGCACTATCATGCTGCTCCATGCTACAGCTGATTAAAGTCATTGTGAAGGGTTTCATAGTAATTGCAGATGTTGTAAAATTTACTTCTGTCCGGTAATTGGAAAGGTAAGCCTGAAACAAGTTATCCTTAAGATGTTTTAGTTGGCATTTCTCAGTAGGTGCAGCTGTTTCAAAGAAGGCTTTTGTGTGTGCAGCAGGACCAGAATTAATGGCAGTTTAGTTGTGCCTAAAGGAGTGTTTCCTGTGGCAGGTGGCAGGGCAGCCTAATGGACGATGCCTACATTCTGTGTGCTGCAGGAGGCTCCAGCAGCCACTCACTGCACTGCCTGATGAATGCCAGCTAAAGAGAGTGAAAGCCCCATGCCAGATCTCTCCAGGGCTGGTGTATTAACATTTAAAATTAACCTGGCCCTTTCAGTTCAGAGTGGCTCTGTTTGCTCCTACATGCTTAATATGCATCCTGGAGATTTCAGCCATCCTCAGATTTTTCAGTGGAGTGCTGTATTTTTAAATGTGAGGAAAATCCCAGTGCCATGGAGACATGCAGCTGCCCAGCCACGGGCTGGGCTGAGCTGTGCAGTGAGAGCTGCAGCCAGCTCTGTCTCCCTGCTCTGGAATGCTGCAACGCCCAGCAGAACCAGGTGAGCTCCGGGGCCAGTGCTGCACTGCCTTCGGTACCAGATAGCACAGGGTGATGCTTAATAGGCACATAAGCACCTTAGGTTCCTAAGTCCCTGATTTAAATGAGATTTAGGTGCTGAACAGTTCCTGATACATTTGGAAGTCCCATTCAACACCTCTCCAAACACTCAGGCAAGTAAAGACTACTGAAAAGCTAGTCCTTAGACACTGATACAGCTAGCGTGTCTGGAATTAACAGCTTAAAAAGAAGTGCTGGCTCATGACTAAATTGAAGAGACATCTGGAAGAGCAAATATTGAAGACATTACTAAGAATTGGAATAAGAATTGAATTCAAGGCTGGTATTTCCACCAGTAACTTTTTTTGGTCAACAGATGTAATTTCTGAGCTCATGTATCAGTGATAAACTGATAGCTGATAACATTGGAAGACTCCAGTTTCCAACTGATGACTCTGGGACTCTACTGGGGGTCCTCTTGCTGTTCCAGGGACAGCTAGGTTTGATGCCCTGCTTAGCATCACAACATGCAGCAGTAACAGTTGGCTTTTTGACTGTTCAGGAAGGAGAGTGTAACACAATTTTTTTTAACCAATATGAAAAGCCAATACCTTTTGTTAAATTAGCTGTGGGTCCAAAGCTCAGAGCTGAGGTGTTCCATTCTCTTTTAATATTCACAGCATGACAGAGGTGATGAACACCCGAGAGCCGGTGATGGAGGAATTTGCGCTCAGCCAGACTCCCGAGGAGGAGGGAGGCCCTTCAAGCCAGGTAACTTCAGCAGAACTGAAAAGTGTCCTGAGTTGTTTGTCAAAAGCAATTTAATTCAACCAATAACAGTCCTTAAGGTAGGTGTTGAGCTGCAGAGCACTGCTGCCAGAAGAAGAAGCCCTGGAATGTGTTTGATTCTCCTTAGGTTCTGTTATTAAAAGTTAACAGTTTGGCTGAAGTTTTGTGGGCTGCCAGGTGTGCAGGGCACAGTGACAGCAATGCCCAGATCCTGCAGGGATGCAGGCACAAAAGCTGTTTGTCACCAAGAGTTCACATCTGAGCAACTACTGTGCGATGAAGATATCCATCCAGCACTGTGCCAAGATTTTATACAGCCACCCTTCAAATGAACTGAGTTTCCTTAGGCTCAGAGGGAGCTCCCTTTTTAGAACAGAGACCATTTGAAATGATTGGCTAATTCACAGAAATGGCTGTGGCATCATAGCAGCACCACTGGTCAGGGCCATTTGCTAGCAGATGCAAGAGCATTTTGTGTCCCCAAGCAGTTCCACACACCCACTCAAACACCTACCCATGGTGCTCATTGCAGCAGGAGGGATCACGATGTCCCAAGCCCCCCTTGTGGCAGCCCCCACATCTCAGTTGGTGCTCTGTGGTTGTGCTTGTGATTCTGTGTCACTATCAGGGACAAATCACATAATGTGTCCTGGTGGACCTGAGCTACCTCTCAACACAGTGTGTAATGTTGGAAGCCGACTCAGAGAGCTACACTAGGAGCAGCCTGTTGCAGGTGTAAATCTAGCATTTGGAAGCTAGGGAAGTCAGAACAGAAATTTTGCAAATTCCTTTTGGGTCACTTGTTTGTGTATTGAAAGGCTTTGTGCATTTAAAGAGCATACCATGGGCTTTTCTGTGCCTCAGAGCCTGCACAGGATGGATGCTGCTCCCTCAAGGAGCACGTTTTCAATATTCTTTTTCCTCTTCTTCACCAAGTTCCAGGTTTTCAGTGTTGTATTAGTGTATGCTGCCCAAACTCTGTCCAAGCCCTGACTTCACCTGTGGATTTAGGGCTGTTCTATGATGTCTCTGATCATATGCCCCAGAGTTTTCTGCCAGCTCCTTTACCTTTCCCCTAGGAGAAGGTGCTACCATCCACATTTTAGTGATAGCCACCTAAAGCAAAAATAATAAAAAAAATCAAACAGAAATGAGATGTAGCACAAACTCAGTGACTCAGTGGGAAAACCAGGTTCCTTCCAGCAACTTCCAAGCACTCTGTCCAGGAGACTGGTCCTTCTCCTCCTGCAATCTCCTGCCCACTCATCACACGCTCCAGCTTCTGCAGAAAAACACAGCAAGACCCAACAGGCAGCTCTGCTTCCTGCCAGTCCTGACTCATTTCTGGAGGGACATGGTAAATACTGGGCTCTGGTGGAAAAAAAAATTATGTGGTTGATGTGAGAAAAGACCATATGAGAATGACACAAACAAAAATAGCCACAGCTGAGGCCACACAGGTGTCTTTCCTAAATTTTCTTGCAGCTGTAATAACCATATCCCAGCCCATTTTTAGATTTCTCCTTGCCATTTCCTCGGGCTTCAGAAAGCAGATGAAGAAGCAGAATTTTTGTTGTGTTGCATCACCCATCCAGGGGTTGCCAGCAGGCTTGGGGATGGGGTGGCTGTCATGTAGCCCTCTGCCACCCCAGCAGGCTGCACAACAGCCTGGGAAGAGAGTGCTGTCCCCTGTCGGTGCAGCCATGGGAGAAAATACAGCAATTTGCCCACAATTTTATGGCATTTTCTGCCAGCTGAGCTGTGAGGCTGCAGGAGCTGAGCTCCACTGTGGGTCTGCAGAGGAGGACACTGCTGCTCAGCTGGTCTGTGGACCAAGGAGACCTTTGTCTCATATTTGGTTTCCAAGAAGAAGGATTGTATTAGCCACTTTTTAAAATTTCCTCCCAGTCAAGACAGCTGCCATGGAAATGTCTTTCCAAATTATGAACAGCTCAGGAGAAGTCTGTGTAATGGGAAGTTGGGCAGCTCTTTTCTGATAGGCAGCATAAGCAGCATTGCTTGGTCAGGATGAGTTATAAACTGTGGGTGCAGCTCAGGGGGGCATCAAGAAGGTTTGCCTTCAGTGATTCACTTGTTCTAATTGTACTGAAGGCGCTTTCTCACAAAATAACTTTTTTTCCTAATTGTGTCTCATAACACTAATATCAAACATTTCTCACCTTTGTATAGATAGATTTTCAAGAAGTTTTGAATCCCTGTGACGCTACCATGGCAGCAAGGGTGTGAGGATGAGGGTTATTGTCCTTGCTCATCTTCAGAAGTCAGATATGGGCAGCACAGCAATGTTAAAAATGTCCTTGCTGCTTCCTAGATGCACAGCCTTTCCCCAGGTCTTGCCTCCCCATACCAGCTCTGATGCCAAGAGGGACAACTAAACCCTCAGCTCTTAGGAGTACAGCTGCTGAGATAGAGGAAGATTGCAAAAGCCATGGAGCAAACACTTCCAATGGGTTATGACACCCCCAGACTCCTGTCAATGTCCTGTATTTCTGCCTGTGCTCACAGCAGGAGCTGTGCTGAGACTGCCTCACATAACCAGCAGGGCTTGATCAAGCAGAGACCCTGATTCAGTGGTGAACATTCTGCAGAGGTGTGGGGAGGTTCCCACCAGCTCACAGCAAACCTGTGGCAGCCTCTGAAGTTAAACTGGGGTCATTCTTGCTCTCAAGTCCTAGTTCAGTCCCCTCACATGCACCTTGATTTTATTGTAAGAAATGAAACACAATGAAATAAAATAAAACTCAGCTAGCACGGAGAGATTTGTAGCTTGTTAGTGCAGGTATATGAAAGTTGGAGGATCCAGGAGAAAAGGTTTCCGTGAAGCAACAACAGAGTTTCTTATGGTAATGTCCTGGAGGAGCTGGAATGATTTTTCCTTAAAAAAAACACCCCCAGAAAGAAACCCAAAAACTATTCAAAACAAAGTACCCTGGGAGATTTAAGTGATCAAGCTATGTTGAAAACAGGAAAGCACTTTGGCGTGTTTCAATATCCTTCACTAAAAAGCCCTACTTCAGCTTCACGCACTAACCACTGTGTAGTGTTTGATCTGCAGCTTCAATGTGACAAATGAAAATAAATAGCTGGCACCATGCTCTGTGCAGAGATGTTCTCTGGGGCTACCTGTTTTGCATGAATGCATCATAAAGTAGTGTTTCACTGCAGAACACAGCTCTGCACAATGGTGGCTTCTTAATAAACTATCACTGCAAGAAAACGTGGATATCATATCAGAACAAAAGGACAGCAGCCAGAGGGGCTGCAGCAGCCATTTAGCTTGGCCTTACAGCAGTGACTTCTGTGTCCCAAAACCCCAGCAGAACTGAAACACAGATGTTTGGCAGCATAACAGATTTTGTCTCCCAAGTCTCCATTTTCACTGCTCATGTCGGATCACACAAGTTAAGGCAATCATCTCCTCAACACACTGGCAAGCAAAGTGGGTTCTTTGCTCAGGAAGGGACACCACGTGCAGGGGACAGTACGCTGAGACATACAGCCCCTCTGCACCACACTTGGCCAGCAAGGAGCTGGGTTCAGCTGGTGTTGAAATCCCTGTACAGGGCTGTTGATCTGCACCAGTTGGAAGAGGATTTTTAAATGGACATGTGAGTGCATGTCAAATGTAAAAAGGACATACTCTGCTTGTTCTGAATATACATCCCTGCTCAAAGCTTTGATGTGCATTCCCCAAATGTCTCCCAGGCCTTCCCAGACTCACGTGAGAAGTACCCCAAGCTGTCCAAAAGGCTGCCTTCGATTGTGGTGGAGCCCACCGAGTCCGGGGAGGTGGAGAGCGGGGAGCTGCGCTGGCCTCCTGAGGACCTCAAGTCAGCAGAGGACAAGGGTCTTCATGGTGACCAAAGGGTCTGTGTCCAGCAACAGCAGCAGCAGATGGATCTGGAAGGTCTGAATGAGTAATTTTCATCCTTGTTCCCCATAGGAAAATAGCTGTTTCAGACAGTGCTGTGCACTGAAGTTAACAATGAGACAAACAACTGTAGGTACTTGAAGGTGCCCAGAAAACATCTGCACTGGAGGAGTCCTGTGGACTGAAAATTTTGATGTGGCTTTTGGGCAATGGTGTTTTCATCTGCATCAGCCACTCAAATGGCCAACAGGCAGCCAATGCACTGGACCTTAGCAGGTCACTCTGGGGAGCAGTAGTCTTGGTCAGTAGCATGTATCTATTCCTGTCTCCTAGCCTGAAAGTGAAGTATTTGACAGCTGCATGTTTTCAAAGCATCCTGATGTCTCAGGAGTGTGTCAGTGCAGCAGGAACTCACAAATACATACCCCTGACCAGTAGTGTCACTGTGGGGTAAATACAGGTAAAGGTAAGACCTTGTCTAAGTGTAGCTTGTGCAGGAAGTGCTCCAGTGGGAAACTGGTCTATTTATTTCCTTGTTTTTTCATCTCAGTGCTGTGCTTTTCTCTTATAGAGTGACCCAGTTTCCACTTCAGTGCACCAGCATTTGCCACCCAAACACCCAGACACAGCAGCCAGGACAGGGTGCAAGATGCACCTTCCCTTCAAAGGGGTGATGACAAAAGGTCTTGAAGTATAAAATCAACTGCTATTCCAGTTGGCATTTCTGGGTGGTGACAACCACAGGGTTTGATCATTCAAGATGAAATATGAGCCAAATCTATTTCCTCATTCCAGGTTATATATTGTGGTTTCTCTGTTGGTTTTGTGCCATGATTTGTACTCATTATGTCTTCAGGCCTGACAGCTTAAGCAGATTTCCAAAACCAGGTAGCCTTCCCATGACAGTGGCTGTCCATAGGGATCACCTCCTCTCTCTAGTATCTTACCTGAGGTCTCAGGTTCCCTGTAAAGTCAGACTGTGATGCACTCAGAATTCCCTACTCCAGGTTTAACTATTGGTTTGCAAGCAGAGAATTTCTTGTATCAGGTCTGATCACCCTAACAGATTAACTGCCAGCTAGAGCAGGGAATCAAACAAAGGCTGCACCTATATGGGGAAATAAATGCTGATGAGCTGTTTCTTTGCAGATACTTTAGCACACCCAGCTCAAGAGGTGGAAGACAGTACAGATACTCTGGAAAGCAGAACTGAAGAGAATGAGTAGGAACTCCATGGCCTCAGAAGTGAAACTTCATTGTGAATGTTATTGGAAAGCTAATACACTCTGAAGACATGTCAAAGTAATCTGTATTTCAATCTGCAAGGGTTTTATTTAGTTAGTAACTGGTAAGAAGCATCTGGGCTTTAGAACTGTTCTTCTAATATTTTGATTTTCAGGCTGGGATTCATAATATTTGTTTAATTTCCCCTTGGGAAACGATGGGATATGTTAGGAAATACAAGGCTGTCAAGGAAAAGATGCTCCTAATTTCAATTAGTGCATTTCATTGGTTTTATCTTTTTCAAGAAAGGCTGCTTTCAGGTATCAACAGCAGGACAAAGGGGTTGCGTTTCTACAGGCAGAATGTCTTAAATCTAAAAACTTTCTTTTTTTTTAGCCATTTAAAACTAGCACTGTGATATTATGGACAATAGATGTAATATAATGTCACCAGTTGATTTTGTAACTTTTGTATAGAGACGCAAGGACAAGGTTTGGCTCCAGGCTGCCGCCCTGGGGCAGCCCAGAGCAGTTCCCTCCCTTTGGTTAACCATATTTGGACAAACCAGCCTTTCCTTAGCTGCCTTTTCAGTAAGGCTGATGCCTTTTGGAAGCGCTTTCTGGCTGTACCTTAACGAAGCGATGAGCTGGTCGCTGGTGTTTGTGCCCGTGTGTGTTGGGATTGCTGGGGTGGATCCTGCTCTTTGTGCACTCTTCAGGCCAGCTCCAGC
The DNA here is from genome assembly GCA_013397375.1 of Toxostoma redivivum. Lineage (NCBI taxonomy): Eukaryota > Metazoa > Chordata > Aves > Passeriformes > Mimidae > Toxostoma > Toxostoma redivivum. The sequence continues at coordinate 727,067 of VXBI01006938.1, read as the reverse complement.
CCTGGTGTGGCTGCACTTCTCACCCTTGAAGCTGGTGAGGTGGCTCCTGCTTCCTCCAGGGCTGGCTTTGTCCCACTTTGTTAACAGAGGTTGTTGTGACATTACTTCTTTGATATGTTTGGTGTATAATGTAGGTGCAGGGGCACAGCTGCTCCTCCCATGCCCTGAGCTAGGTGGTGGCAGGAGCTCCATAGCACATCCCAAACCTGTCCTCTGTTTTGCCTGGCTCTAGGTTTTCCCTGAGCCACCTGCAGAAGGAGGGGCATGGTGGAAGGACGAGCACCTGCCTCCCTCCTGCCCAAGCTGGCACTGCTGGCAGGGACACCTGTGCCAAGGGGTGCCCTCCTCACCTGCAGCACCACCCCCTCAGCTTTGGTTGCACCATCACCTCCTGGAGCCCAGAGCTCATGGTGGCACAAGCTGTCTCTGGACACCCCTGTCCTCCTGTGGGTTTTTCATGGGAATTTGGGGGTCATTTTGACAGGAGTGGATCCATTCCTGCACAGCAGCCTCCAGAGACTCCTTCCCACTGTCCCAGGAGAAGCACCAATCTTGGCCCAAAACACAACCCGTTGGATGGGCTGGTGGGGGTGGATGCTGCCTGTACTGGGAGGAGTTTGACTGTCAGTGATGAGTGTCCTCCTGTAAGCTGCAAAGCTGGCTTTCTCCATCTCTGCAGGGCTGGATGAGCTCTGTACTTCCAATTAATATTGTATCCAGAAGAAGCTGCTCACTATAGGTGGAGCGAAATAATAGGATTTCTTCCAGCATTAACTCCTAAGTTGAATTCCAAGTGCTTTCTTTTCTCCAGTAATAATTTTCACTTACAACAACTTTTAATTGTGTGATGGTTGATAAAATTTACTGGCCAGATGTATTAATAAGTTTTTACCTTCTTAGCAACCAAATTTAATATATTTACTTACAAAGATATCTGTGCAATGAATGTTTATTACAAAGGAAAGAGACTATTTTACTTCAAAACAACATTAATTTATGTACAAAACTATAGCTCATTATTTGGGGTGTTTGGGATCTAGGACCCTTTTTATAAGCAGTGTAGTACAGTATAATGTGATACTTAAATTAAATTTTGCTCTCTCAATCTATATAACAATCTGTTTTGCCTTCTTGATGTAGACTTTCTTGCCTACACTGTTAGAATTACTTTGTTGGGTGAGTGGGATACTGGTCAGAGCACCGAATTTCACCAGGGTAACTGAAGGTTTCAAGAGCACTTCCTAAATCTGGCTGCTGTCCCTGTCACCCCCTTCACTGGTGGCAGTTTTCTGGTAAAGCCAACAAAGCTGGAGCTACATGTTGGCACAGGAGCAGTGAGGGGAGGGAGGTCCCCAGCTTGGACCCACCATGGCAGGAGGAGAGCCAGGCTGATGGGAGGTGCTCTTTAAATGCTGCTTTTGCATCGACTGTCAAGAAAGTTTACAAAGCTCTGGGGAGAAAACAACAGCAGTGACGACATATTTTTAGCTGTGTGATTTCCTGCCAATCTGCATCTGCCCAGCTCTGTGAGGAATGACGTTAGATGTATCACTTAATTTGCTTTTTGCTTTATAAAAGGAAAACCAGTTGTTTGAAACACTTCCCCCAATTTTCTGTGCTCTCTATCTGCTTTCAGACACTCCCTCCCTTCCTGCTCTGGATGGCCCTTATCCTATTTCCACCTGAGGTCAATGGCACTTCCCTAAATACATTTCCCAAAGAAACAACTAAATTCTACATACACCTTGAAAAAACACCACACAAGCACCACTATTTTTTTTTCATCCTTGTACTTAAAGCTGAAGCTGGTATAGAAATCCCAGATTTCCTTCTTCCAGCCTAATTACTCCTCTCTTTCCTTTCCCCTCTTTTGCACTGCTCCCCTGAAGTATTTTACCTGAAGCAAATGGTTGCTTCAAACTAAAGCTTTCTCCTAAAGCTGTGTGGCCTCAGTTTAAGAACCGTGCAAAGCCAAACTCCTCCTCCCATTTTTATTTTCTGACCATGGGCCAGAGGCCCTAAAACAGGAAAGCAAGATAGAGAGAAAATTGTTTTATACAAACAAACCCTATTTATTCAACTTGCAGGTCTGTGAATGTCCACTTACTTTGTCTGTGTGCAAGTGTTGTCTCTCTAATAAACTCAGTAGTTGTTTTGTATTTTTTCTGGATTAAAAGCTTTGTAGAAACTAAAAAGAAAAAAAAAGACAGTCATATTTTTCTAGTCTAGCTTGTAGAATATTTCATGTAGTGCAGAAAGGAAGTTTTATGGAGTAAGACATTGTTGAATTTTGCTCTATTTCAGTTCTTTCTAATTTTGTATAATGCCACCTGTATATAATACTCGACTAATGTATGTCCTGTAGATGTATTACACCATTTAGCCTATTAAATGCCTATACTGAACTGATTGGAAGAAACAGTGTATGCACAGTGTCTTTGTTTAAACATGGAAAGGATTACAGGTGGTGGTGTGTGTCCTACCCCTAATACAGGGAATGAAGCCCGCTCTAGGGCTGCCTTTGCTCCACGGCATGCCAGTCCTCACCCAGGCCCTCCACGCCACGTGCTCCTACACAGACAAATTCAGATTTACATCAGTGACAGCTGCCAGAGCCAGCGAGCCCATTGGTTCATCTTCATTCACCTTTTCAATGCAATGCACATTTTTAACGTTTTCTGGAAAGGCAATTGTGGAGCCCAGCAGGAACTCACATTACTGGAAATCTACACCCTGTGCAAAGAGAGCAGGGTCATGTAGCAGAGAAGATGAGAGGCAGAGATAGTCTGCCAGGGAACTACCAATTTTTTCCAAAAACGTCAAGTTGCCAAAAAGTAAAGGATCAGAAAACTGGAGGTGAAGCTGCATCTTTCTTACCCAGCTCAGAAGCAGCTGCTGCTCTCTGAGATGGGTAAATCAGCATGGCAAAGGCATTGCCCGAGGTCAAAGCCAGGGCTGTGCTGCTGGGCAGTGGTGGCATGGCAAGGGCGATGGGCTGTATCCCAGGCTGGGGCAGTGAGCCAGCTTTGACACTGCTTGCACACCTGATGCTTAGTGTCACTCAGTACTGGAGTTTCCATGCACCATGCATGGAAAATCTCATGTCCAGGCATACATTACTCAGGGTGGGATGACAGAGGGACTGACACTGCTGTCTCCTCACCTCCCTAGGAGCTGTCCCTTCCCTCTGGGGTTTTGCTGAGTGGTGTTCAGCCATAAGGATGCAACAGGTGCTACCTGATGGCTCCAGGGGATGCAGTTCCAACTGGTGCCAATTTTATGTTGCTGTGAGGTTTGTGCAGAGTCCTGGCTGTTTTCTTCCCTTGAGTCTGAAGGCAGGGGGAGTTTATTGATAATTAATTGAAGAAGACAAGTGTAGGAACACTGTTGTCTTGCTTCTAACATTTGTATCTTAAACTTATATCCACTAGATCTGCAGGTTATCCATTGACTTATTTTCATTTCTTTTTAATCAGACATCTGCTTAGTATTTTTCTTTTAGGTGTGTTCTGCTTGACACTCCTGTCTAAAGAAGCAAATAACATTTTCAGTGGAATTACCTTTTTTTAAAATTACTAGTAAGAGACAAAACTGACTTTTTAAGTCATGTTAAATTGGAAAATGTAATGTCTAAATTAAATCAAGCTTAATTTGTGGTTTTAACATCTTTATTTTTTTCTCTCTTTTTAAAACCATTTCAATTCCAGTGGTTTTGTGAATCTTTTTGGGAGAAAGGTGATGCCTGACAGCCTCAGAGGGCCATGACTCCCATAGCAAACACATGTTCCTCACTTTCATGTTACAAAAGCTTATGTCATTTGCACTGCTTCCACCACAAAATGGAGCAAGGCACCCTTCTTCCCTCTGTCTTTTAAAACACATGGCTTTCAGAGACACTAACTATCCATAGTTTAAATACACTCAGTTCTAGAAAATTAGGATTTTAACAATTTTTTTTTGTTTTCCCTCTTAAGAAAAAAATCAAAAAAACCAAAACCAAAACAAAACACCACAAAAAAACCAAACCAAAACAAAAAAAAAAAACCCAAAACCCAAAAAAACCCCCCAAAAAACCAACAAAAAAAATTTAATCAACTTGAAACATTAAAAAGTTGCAGTTTTCCTCTAAGAACGCTGGTAAAATATTTTCCTTAATTTTCTCCAACATTTCTGCCATTTAGAGCCCAGAAGCTTAACGTCTAACCTTAGCAGACCTCCCTCCTAGACCTCCTTGAGTGCAGTGGGCAGGATGGAGGAGCAGGGGTCTCCAGGGAGGTAGAGACATGGTCCAGGGACTCATACTCAGATTTCAGGCCCCAGACCTTACACCAGAAAGGCCAAGGATCATTTCATCCTGTCTGAGGATTTGTGCCCACACACTAAAGAAAATCTGCTTAAAATGCCCACGATTGCAGTGAGTCCAGCCATTAAAAGGATGTTTGCAATCAAGCCAGCATAGCTCAGCTACAGCGTAGCTCCTGGAGTGTGACAAATTCTCTTTATGAATTAGTCATTTAATTTGTGAAACATAGGTTGGATATTGTCACGTACCCACGTGTCCTCCATAGCCCTGACAACTGTACCCCCACGCATTACTATTCAGTAGGAGATGAAGCCATGAAAACCCTTGGGACTGGAATGCTGTTGGGACATACAACCAGACTCAGGATCAGGAGAAAGCTCCAGATTTCCAGCACTGGAAACCTAAAAATAACCTATTGTTGCTGTCAGCTATTCACTGATGATAACTTGAACAAGAAGAAACAACACAGGCACCTTTCCCATCAACTCAGCCCTCCCTTGGCAGCATATATCCACGTTCAGGCTGGTGAAATCTGGCAAGAACAGAACTGCAACTGAAACCACAAAGATGGCACAACATAAACTGAGCATGGCATGAAAGCCAGCAACTCAGCTGCTGTTTCACTGGTACTAGTCTGTAACACCTAGCTTAGAGGTGTGGTGGGAAGCAACTGGCTTTACAGCTGAGGCAGGACAAAGGGAACTGGACACAATAAAGGTCTCCATGCAGCTGTGGGGTGCACTGGCTCTGGGAGCAGCATGGTTGTTTCTTGGATTCCCAGTGGCTGTGACCAGACACCAGGACACCATACATGTGGCAGGAGCCTCCCCCTCCCCGTAAGCCCAAGGGCTCAGATCTGTTTCTCCAAATCTCAGATGCTTCTGTCCATGCTGGTTTTGGTTAACGTGTGGTGTGGTGTGGTGTGGAGGTGCTGGGATGGCACCACTTGGAAGGGCAGGAGATAACTTCACACCTGTGAAGGGTCTGCAGAGGGGGAAGAACAAGTCTTGGTGCTTTTTCCATTGTGAAATCCTTGAGGTACCACAGGGATGAACATTCACTCCCACAGTCCTGAAATCAATTCTGCTCCAGTAGGAACAGGAAAAAAAAATTAAAAGGGGTTTTGGGATCCTAAATGCCAGGAAGACTTAAAGCACCAAGCAACCAGAAAACATGAGCAAAAGAAAAGCAGCCTTTTGACTCCTGCTGGCCTCAGCGCCTTCTTTCTAGCCCAAGGTCTCCCTTTGGACCACACCCGGTGCCCTCAGTTGCCTTTAATGACCCTTTAGTGCAGGGACACATCTGAGACTGAAGCTGTGCCGTCAAGCATGACTGAGGAAGCACATCTGAATTCCCTAGTTCACCCAGAGGCTAAGGTGCTGCTGCCTATTTATAGCCAGATGGGTTAAATAAAGTGCTTTATTCATCCCTGAAGTTTTAAACAAATTCCAGAGAGGACAAAGGGCCTTGTGTCTTTTTCCCCACCCATTTTGTTTTGGCCCAGTTTGTACATGCAGAGCTAAAACTTGTTCCAAGATTGATTCAAAATAAGACTAGAGAATTATTTGCTGGCTCAGCGTGAACCACTGTCCTGCTAGAAATCATCTGTATAGCTTTCATATGCCTTTTGTGAAAAAGAAGCTATTAAAAAATTTAAATTTTGGTGTGTGGGTACAAACCCTGCTTGTAGAGCCACTGATAGTAATCCTTTCAATTTGCTGGCATTGCTTAAGTTTCAATGCAGCTGAGGGGAATGAGTTTGGGTGTCAAGGGGAAAAGAGACGGAATAAAATTAGGGTATTTAAAATCCCTGGTTTATAGAAATGCTCAGTAATTTATTGAAATGAACAGAAAAAAAAAATGGTGCTTATCACACTAAGCTGCTGTCCCAAGCAAGGCCAGCTCACTGAGTCTGTTCACTTTTTATTGCATTCTCCTAAGATTTTCAGGCTTCTAACAGAAATGTGTGCCCTTCTCACAGGCAGAGCCTCAGCATGTTTGGGCAGGAGTGCTGCTGGCCATGCCTCACTCTGTGATCAACCCAGCAAACTACATTGCTTAGCTGGTTGCATCTCATTCCAACAAATAGGAAAGAACTGATTCAATTCACAAATAACCCAGAGGTGTAATTACCTTGTTTTCGCAAGAGGTGATTTTGTCACAACCTGGCATCTGGCTCGGGTGTGATAAGCACGAATGTAAACAAGCCAAAGCGTTCCTTACAAGTCTTTAAACTCTTCAGGGGTAGCTAAACCACCTTTTGGTTGTTTTGTACTGGAGGTACCTTAGGAGCACTGTGCCTTTGGCAGTGAGTTCTGCTCTGCAAGCACAAGGGTTGGGGGAAGTCAGCAGGAGTTGCCTGCAGTGTTTCACCTTCAGAGATGTGCCTGGGCCATACCCTGCCTGAGGCTCGAGTTTGTCCCCATTTGGGGGGGCCTTTTGCATATTTCCCCTCTCCCCTCTGCCACCAGCCCTGCTCCCCTCGACAGTCCACACTGGGAGCACAGCTGTGTGGGTGAGCTGGTTCTGCAAAGACAAAACCAGCAGGGGTTTGCTGCATTCACCACTGCAGGTGCCCCAGGGCCAAAGCAAGGGCGGGCTGAGACAAGAGGAGGCAGGTGAAATGGTCCAAGAGCTCCCCAACACGTTTGCCTAAAAGCAGAGTAACAGTGGCAGCTCTGAGTCTCTCCAGTTATCTCTCCTGGTTACTCTTGAGTTACCAGAAAAACTATAGTCAAATTAAACAACTTGTCTTTTTGTTGTTTTTTTCCCCTTTCTGTTCAAAAAACCTCCCATGTATTTATTTGAAGACATAAAGTGTTTCTGCCATGCAGAACTCTGCCAAGAGCTGTGCTTGTTGTTCCAGATTTGCAATAAAAATGTTGTGCAAATGACCTAGATACACGGAGTGCAGCACTTAAACGGGGATTTGGCTAAATCCAGCATATATATCTAATCAGAAAACAGGCTTGGGAAAACACCATAATGGGATCTTACAGTCTTAATGCATAGTTGGCTATAGGTTACATGAGAAGAGACAGGCAATACTGCATTAATGCTGGAAACTCTCTCTTGTCTTGTTCTGTAACATCTGGTGGCCAAAGGAGAGAATGAAGATCATCTTGAGATGTAAATCAACCTGATCCACCAGCTCTGCGCTTGAAGTCATTTGACCTGTTAGAAAACTGGATACATGGCTGATTCCCAAAATGAGAACCAGATGCTGCTACATTTTAACAAAATTTTCTGCTTATAGAACTACTCTTAGAAAGAAAATTCCACAGGCAAGGATTTTGTGCCTTGAACACAATGATGTGAGCCCTTAGCAGATGCATGACTGCAGATGGCAGGGTAAGGCCTATGCTTTACACCAGAGCAGAACAGAGCTCTCTCTATTGTGTGACCCTGCCTGGAGTGTTCAGAAGCAGCAGAGCTTCTGTAGGAGCATAAGCTGTAGGGGTTGTCTCACACCAGGTAGGTTTATAAAAACTGTACCACTGCAGAGTAGTGAATTTACATGTGTTAAACACATATGAAATGAATGAGACAGACTGGCACAGAGCTCATGGTGCCAAACATCATATACTAAACTTTCCCAGGGTGACCATCAGCTCTATTCCAGAGGAAACCATTATCCTGTGAGCTGTGGTTTGCTACCAACTCAAAGCAAAATGCCCTGCACACAGTATACAGGACAGAGCAGGAATCTCCAGTGTCTAATGTGTTAGAAAACTAACACATACTCAACTTTTATCACAAAGGCATAAACCAGCCTCACAGTGTCCATGCTGCTGGGCTAGGTTTGGTGAAGTTGTGCTCATGAACACACTCATGCTCTCTCTACAGAGATCAGGTGTGTACAGAGGTAATACCTGTAAGTTTGTAGACCTGATTCTACATGAGTAATACTCTGAATCTGGATATTTGAACTGTTACTGGATCTTACTTTTGAAGCAGTTGTGGCCCTGTTCATCTGGTGTGCATTTCTTGGCAGCTTTGCTGGCCCCTCCACTGAGGACTTTCCTCAAGTGTCTTCTTGGAGAGATCAGGTAGATCAACCAAAGGAAGGATTAAAAGCCACAGAATGGGTTGCCTTACAGTGCTGACATGTTTCCCTCTCCATTTTGGAAAATTGAGAATATTGCAAAAGGGAATGTTAATCCAAACTGGCCTCCTTTGCACCAGAGGCTGGTGGATTTGGCCCGCAGCCTGGAGAAGAAGTCAGCTAATATGCCCCATCTTTGCTAAGCAACCTAGTTTCTGTCTGAATTCCTACATGATTAGCACACAGAGTGCATATTAAAGATTAATGCAAGAGACTCTGCAGAGTGGAGCTTCCTGAAAGGCATCACGCAGCAGGTCTTCGTTAGCGCACGAGAGCAGATGGACACACCCCAGGGGGCTGACAGCACATGCAATGCCTCTGCACTTTCTTCTTCTGCCTAATGCCTCTGAACTTCAGCAGCAGCCTCAAAACATCCATAAATGATTTAAAAGAAGATGGATTAACCAAGGGGGAGAAGTGTCTCTTGCTGGGTTGTAGGAGACCCTAGACTTCTGTTCTGGTTCTTGTTCCACCACAAACACAGGCATAACCACTTACCTGTCTGAGCTGAAGTTACACAATATTTATACAGTCAGTCCCCAGATTGTGAACCCCTCCAACTTTACTGTCATGAGAGTATCTACCTTTCCTCAGTGGTGTTCTGCATTTTAACACCTGACATCCACAGCTTCTTATACCTCTGGGACTGACAAACTTTCTTATCAGTGGGGTCTGTCCAGGAGACAGTGCCCTCACAGACAGGCAAGTTTTGGCTGCCTCTTCTTGGGGCAAGAGGAAGGCTGGTGAGCAGTTTTTAAGTGTTCCCTGCTAAGAGTATAGCACTGACATGACATGATGGTTAAAATGACACCCCTATTGTTTTTTCCCTTTTCACTGCAAAACTAAAAAGCAGCAATTTATATGCCTAGCATTTCAGAAATGTTAAAAATTACAAAAGACTACCAAATAATGCCCACACAATGTGACACTGTACTCTGCTGCTTAGCAAATTGGACAAGAATCACACATGATGTAAGAATATGAGTTTAACAACAGTGTTTTCACTTGCAGCTCCTAGTGACTGTAGCAGTTTGCATAAAACATACTGGTGAAGATGGCATGATTTAGGGATTACATCTCCAAATGAATGGGTAGAAACATATATGTAGTTACCAGAAACTGTTACTCTTCAGTTCTTGACTCTTTTCCTTTTGACATTTGCTTTTGTGTTGCATTTCTGGTGCTGACACTGAGCTTTAAACACAAAGAGCAAAACAGCTCAAATATTCTACATTCCTATCAGCAGTCACCTGATGTTGCTACACACCCATCTCTCCAGGACACAGCTGCCTCTGTTGGACATGAATAGCTGGGAGTGTTGAGGAGCCAAACCTGTGGCTTCAGTGATGGTCTGCCAAGACCTGCTGCTGCAATAACCTTCCTGCATGTTCTCTGAGCAGATGCCAGTGCTCAGTCCCCCCTGAGTGCCACCAAACCTACACCTTCAAGCTGAATTTTTGGCCTTTTTCTGCCCACATGTATGCCACCATGGTCTACAGCTTCCTCACATGGGAAAGCAGAGAGGCAGGCACAGATCTCTTCTCACTGGTGACCAGTGACAGGACCTGAGGGAACGGCCTGAAGCTGTGTCAGGGGAGGTTAAGTTGGATATTAGGAAAAGGTTCTTCATCCAGAGGGTGTTTGGGCAGGTGGCCCAGGAAAGTGGTCATGGCCCCAAGCCTCACAGTTTAAGAAGATTTTGGGCAGCTCTCTCGGGCACATGGTGTGATTCTTGGGGCTGTTCTGTGCAGAACCAAGAGCTGGACTCTATGATCCTTGTGAGTCTCTTCCAACTCTGGTTGTTCTGTTATTCTGTGCTTAATACTGGGATTTGCATTGTATGGCATTCAGTCCCACCACTGCCCAGCATCCTGTGTATTGCCACCAACTCCTCAATTCCTCTGCTCTGTGATGTCTCACTGGTCTGCAAACTCCAGCAATGTCTGGTTGTCTTCTGAAATTGAATGTAGTTTCAGCAATTCTGTATCTTCCTAAATAACCACTCAGCCGTGCAAGTTAGCCTGCAGCCTGTAGCACCACGCAAATTAATTTTTATTATCAGTCGTTCCAAAGGGAACTTTTTTTGCAGAAGAACAGGTTTCAAAATGTCTAACAATCTCCACTTCAACACAATGTTTCCCACTGGAGGAAAAAAAAAATGTACCCAGCCCAGCTTCCAGAAACACACTGCTCACCATAGAAACTATAAACTAAAACAATCCTCCTAGTGATTACAGCCCAATGGAGCATTTTGGTTAATAAGTTTTTTGAGTAAGAGGAATATTTGCAAAACATCCCTGCTAATCCGGCCGTTTGCTGTATGTGGAAGGGCTCCAGCTGATTGCAGTGACACTCCACCCATGTGGAGTGGGAAGCAGAGTGAGGGACACAATGAGCTCTTGCCTTTTTCACCAGAATAACCTCTCAGCAGCCATATTTCAATGTAAACTAATCAGGAATATACATGGCACTGTTTCTCAGTAGCAGTTTAACTTCTTTCCCCTCTCTCTATCCCACCAGAATTGCTCAGGATTTGCTTTCACATCATCTACACTGGATGTCGATCACTGTCTGTGGGGTAGCAAGGTTGGATGTGAGTCATGAAGTAATGAGCCTCTTGGGCTGCCCCAAATCAATGTATCCTGCTCCTTCCCTTGAACAGTCCTGGGAAAATCTCTGTCTTTCTTGGCACAGGTGGAGAATTCTAAGAGTGGTCCAAGGAAGGTTAATGAGTCTGACTCTTCTCTGCAAGCTGACTCTGCCCCTACTCATGTCAGCTCATCTGGCTGGAAGTGCCATTGAACTCATGCCAGAGGGTCTTATGTGCACAGATGAATGAAATGGTAACCCTGGGTTGATGCTCAGCTTAACTCTACCACTAAGAGTATGCCCTTTGGATTTCTCTTCATGAAGTCTTACTCATTCCATTTAGCATAGATTGATGTATATCTACCCATCCTCTGTTTCCCATGAGTAGTCACAAGCTAAGTTTTAAAGGCAAGCATCTAAATAAATTATTAGGCTACATGAGGATTTTCATCTTGGAAGAAGCAAAGACATAAATTCCTGATACAAGTTCTTTGAAAATCATGCCCTTTTTGATTCATTGTTTTTGAAAGCCTCTCTGAGCCAGAAAATGCAGACCTTTCTGGGATATTCATTTTGAAAGTGGAACAAAGGATAGAAGCATCATTTAGGAAGTCTGTTCAGAGCTCCAAAAGATGAACAACCCAAATATGCAACTGCATATATTATCTTCTTTCTGACTGAGTGACAGCAGCCTCTCCATCACACAGACAAAAAGCACATGAATACTTCAGCAGGGGCCAGTGCTCAGGAATGTGAATGTTTAAGATAACAAGTGCCTGTTTCAAGAAATTGGAACAGCTTTTGCAAAATACGTTCCAAATTGAAGACACCTGTATCTGTGCAGATATTTGCAAAGACTGGGTGGTCTAGGCACAAGGACCTCTGAGCCATAGGATTGTCAACTCCAGGTGTTTGAAATTTCTACAATTTTGGCTTAAAAGTACAAGACTTAAGACAAGTGGATCTGGGCTCCCTGCTTTTTACATCAAGGGAACAGGAGAGGTACTTCATATTCAGTCATTACTGCAAAAAGGGCTGAGAACCACCTTTAGAATATTCCCAAACTGCAATTCTCTGATAATCTCATGACTCTAGCTGCGAGATTTCCAGAGAGATAATGTGATCTAGAGAGCAAAAAACCTTAGTTGGTGATACTGCCTTGGAAATTCATGTTCTGTCACCGTTTCAGGCTGACTGTGATGCTAGGTCAGTCCCTGAGTGCCTCTGTGCTAAATGAACACAGGGACATCAGCCTCCTGTGCATCCTGCAGACTCACCAGAGGGCTCACAGCAGCTCCCCAGGAGGCACAGGGGAAGGTGCAGGGCTTGGGAAGCAGGACTCATTGCAGCCAGCCTCATACACACCAGGAAGCTCAAGTTGTGCTACAGGAAATCCTGAGGAAAGAGGTGGTTCTGGTCCAACCTCTCCCAATGACTTGCACGGGTGTCAAGGGGTGTTTGCTTCTGCTCAGCTCTTGCAGCCAGGAGCCTTCCTGGGGCTGCCTCAGCCTTCCCCATTTCCCAACTTGACAGGGGGCAGCCCTGCAGGGAAAGGAATCCCAGGGCCTCTCCTCCACCAGGTCAGCTGGAAAACATAAAGCTCAGGGACTGGTGTCTGGAGAGATTTGGGGACAAGGGGAAGTGAGACTCCAGGATTTCAACCCTTGCTCTAGTAAATCCTCACTGCAAAATATATTTTAATTCACATTTACCTGCCAGCTGGCTGCCCTGAGCAGCAGCATATGGGGTCTTTCTTTTCCTTTTGCAGATGAACAGCTGTTTGTTGCGTGCAAAGTGTAGCAGTTTTTTTGCTTTTTAAGGTATAGAAAATAAACTGCAGCCTTGCAACTCCCTAGTGCTTTACAGAGCAATCTGAGGCAGGAAACATGGTTAAATCCCTCAGGCAGACATGAAAACTCCTGAGGCTTCCTCACATTCCAGTGTGTGCACCAAACAGCTGAGCCCCTGGGTCTGAAAGTGATGGCTTTATCCTGATGCTGCCTCCTGGGGACAACACTGAGCCACTCAGGCAGGATGAGGAGCATGCCAGTGACCTTTTTCAACTCAGAAAAGCTGCAGAATAATTTAGATTGGGAGGCATCTATAGACTTGATTTGGTCCAACCCTGCTCCAAGCATGACTTGGAGCACCCCTTTGGTGGTGGGGCAGGATGCTCATAGCTGTGTCCCATTGAATCTTGAACACCTTAAAGGACAGAATTACCACATGAAAATATCTTTTTTCCTTATGTCCCATCCCTTTTGACAATATGTGATTGTTACCCTGAGCCCTTTCATTGCATACACCTGAGAAGAGTTCGCTTTTTCTCCATAACCATTCACTGCTGATTAGGCAAGACAAGACAGAAGGGAGCCTTCTTTAGCCTTCTGTGGGTTGGGCTTAATAAATAGATTAACCATTGTCCCAGACTGGTGCTCAGGATATCTTGGCTTAGTGATTTATCCAGCAGCAACCTCTCTGTTGGCAGGTAATCAGAGGAACATGTCTCCAAAGTGTCCAGCTCTCAGGGGGAGCCCCTTTGTGTTACTACAGGAGCTCAATTTCTCACTGCTGCCATCTGGACACTTTGGATTAGATTTTTTCCATGTAGTGGTCACCGGCCATGAAGACTGTGCTGAAAATGCAGGTGTTTCTTTGACACCTAAATAGAAATTTTTAAAAAATGTGCTGGGTCTGATAAGTATGGGGCAGATGGTCTTTGAGGTCTCTGTGCTTAGCCTCTCCAGCCATAAACTGGACAGTGTAAGACTTTTTGTCTCTCCTTTATCTATCTTCTGCATGGACATTTTCAAGGTCTTTGTGTATGGGCTGTCTTTCCCGAGTCCATACAATGTTCAGCGAAGGGCAACTCTGATTCTATTTGAGTCTTGTGTGACATAAACCATAAACCATAGAAAGAAAGCAGGTGGGACTCTCTCTCCATGGCTGTTGCTGTAGCTGAGCTACCAGTGACTCACAAATCAATACACTTCACTTCCACGAGAATTTTCAAGGGTAAGGGAGGTGTTTCCACAGCACAGATGTGGAGGAAGCCATGGTGACAGAGTGTGTGGGAGGGGTGGCTCTACAGGTGTCTCAGCTGCGCCTTGTCACACCAGCCACACTGTGCACTGGCATTGCTAAAAAGTGGTGGATGACAATAGCTATCGCTATTTTCTCCTGTTGGGACAAGTACCCCCTTGTTTAAAAATCCACACCTCTGTGCACACCTACACAATACTCCAAATCATTGCAATATGTGGACTGTGATGATATGAATAACATAAATATTCCTTTGTACTTGTTAAAAGATTTAAGCTCTCCCCTCCACCCACCCACCCCTGTGCACCTCTATATATCTCATAATACGGGATTATAAAACAGTGCTGTTATTCCTGTGGGGTTTGGTTATTTAACATTGTACTGAGCAAAGTTATCAGAGCAATCCCGACGGACCAAAATAACTCTTTGTTTCTGATGTGGTGTTTGCAAAATGGGAGCCAAAAATAGCTATTGGGTGGTTGGCTTGAAACACTGCTGACCTTTTAGCACACCCAGCAGAATCCGCCAGCGCAGAAGTCCCTGTGCTCTGGGTGTGCAAGCAAACCACCCTCTACTCATCTCTCCAGCATATGACTCCTACTAAGCTTGGGTCCCTCATGTCCAGTTCCATTTGCTTCCAGTCCCCTTGTGCGATGTGCTGAAGCAGAGAGAGCTGTCACCTCCACCCAGGAAGAATGTCCAGTCTTCCAGGAGGGGAGAGGTCTGTAGGAGCACACCACCTCCTGCCCTGTTTCTGTGACAGCTTTAGGGAACCCAGAGCCAATAACAACTCTAAATGTGTTCTGAACAGTGTCCCCCTCTACACACAGATCTGGACCTGGATTCCAGATGGAAGTCAGGAGACCATTCCTGACTGTGCTCATGCAGGGTGTCCAGCTTGTTGCCTTGTACACCCCCTTATCCTCCCTGGCTTGCACTTCTCCATCCAGCTCAAGACTTTGCTGGCCAATGCACTGATAAACACTTAACACCCCTGAAGAGGCAAAGTGTTTTCTTTAAAGGTGTTGGTCAAAATCTCATGAAGCCCCGATCTCTGCAACTCTTTTATTCCTGTATAACCAACACTCTAACTATTCTGTCTTCCTGTCATTGAAGAGTCTCCCATGATTGTCCTAGATTGTCTCAAAATTTGCCCTAAACCAGGACAGTGAACAAAGGCCATCTTATCCTTTCACTCTGAACCTACAGTTCCTGATCTGATGCCCTCTTCTCCTCAGCCATGCAGATGACTGTGACAGAGTTGTCTCCTGCTCATCTCTATTTCTTCTCACAGTGCCTTCTGTCCATTATTACTCCTCACCATTCTCCCACCTTCTTAGCTAAGAGAAAATTCCCAGGATACACAGGAATGAAGGCACCTGATAAATCAGGGACCCAACTGAATGTGCAGAGACAGCAGGAGCAAGTAAAGGCCTTACCCAGAGATGTGCTCCTTTTCCAGGGGTCTGTTCCTGCCTTGATCCATGGAATCATCAGTGGGAAGGTCCAAGAGGCAGGGAAGACTGACAGGCTGGTGGAGTCACACTCAGAAGAGAAGCCTTGCAGCTCCAATTTTTCCCTAACCACTCTTCCTAGACTTGACACAAGGCACAGCACTTGGTTTGCAGAATACAAAGCAATATAAGACATCATCACAAGGCATGAAGTGAAAAATCTCTTTGCTGGCTCTGTTTGAAGAAAACACCTGCCCCTGTTAGATCTTGAGGGAAGCTCCAGACTGGACCCAGAGCTCTGGTGATGTGCAGAAGTGATTGTGAGGAACTGAGACTGCAATACTGCCTTGAGTTTTGAGGCAGCTTTCCCTGCAGTGCACAGAGCCTGTGGAATGGAGAGGCTTGAAGAAATCACCTGTGAAATACATGAAAGTTTTTCTTGTGAAAACTGTGAATATTTGAAAGCTCACTCATTTAGTGGAATTTTTTAGAGTAATACCATCTTGATACAAGACACCCATCAAATTTCAAATCACTCCTGGCATTCTTTCACAAAATGGGCAAAACTTGATGCTTTCTTATGCATTGTTCTCAGAAACTGCTACTTTAGACTAAAATTTTTAGGTATAAAGTAAATGCATTCTGATCTTAGTCAGAATGCTCTTAATGTTACATTTTAACCCAAACAGGAAAAGACTGCAAACTAAACAAAAAGCAAAACAGGGTCTTATAATCAGAAGCTTCAGCCAAGCAGCTTGAATAAAAGATAGCCTTAGCAGGACAGCCCAGAGCAAAATGCTGGTGGGGCTTTCCAAAGCCAATGCTCTCAGCAAAAGTATTCCTAAACCTGCTGCAGGAGTATAAGAGCA
Source organism: Toxostoma redivivum (assembly GCA_013397375.1). NCBI lineage: Eukaryota > Metazoa > Chordata > Aves > Passeriformes > Mimidae > Toxostoma > Toxostoma redivivum. The sequence goes on along the minus strand of VXBI01006938.1, from coordinate 710,705 downwards.
AGAAGGAGGAACCTGAAATTATTAATAAATTCTACTTATTTGGCTACTGTATACTCTTCCTGTATTCTATAAGAAATGGACAGCTATTGGTAAGACACTGAAAACTATCTTACTATTTACCTGCTGGGAAAGACTAGTCCTACTTTTAAATAATTTTCCAATGGTGTTAGGATCAGACTGGTTGTATAAAGGACGTTACATGTCAGCACCAACCCCACAAGCCCACCTCAAGTTTATTTTTATGTAAAATAGACAAAACCTGTTGGAAGAGAGGTTGAAAGCAGAAAGAGATCAGCATCTAACCTGTGAAACTCAACCAGTTTCAAACCTGGTTAGATCCACATTGCTGCTCTGGATCACTGTGCAAAGTTAATACCCCCCATTTGACCATCCTGATGATACCAGTCAGAGTCCCACTTGTAGAATATAAGCAGTAATGGGCAGCAGATAGACCTTCAATACAGACTGGGTCTTCTATTAATCCTTCAAGTGGTTATGACAAATTCTTCCTTTGCTCTTGATCACAAGTTGTTTTCAGGAATTATCTGCAAGGGAATCTGGCTCAGGCAACACTGATCTCAGATTTGATCAGCTTGTCTTTTGTTACTTCACATCCTTATTTTATCATTCTTCAAAGACAAATGTATTTTTCCCTGTAACAAGACCATCTTGTAGAGGGTTAGCATAAAAAGGGCAGATTATTGGAGAATCAGGAGCAAAGCCCTTTGAGGCACTTGTGCAAATTGCAGCTGAGGCAGATGATATTTAAACAGAACGTGTGGGCACAATTAGGGGGAGAAGAGAAGCCACAGAGGACCTGGAAGGCAGACTGACAATATCTCGTAGCCTTGGCAACACCTTCTCCTGATTGCCCACATTAAATGCAGAGGATAGGGCATGAAGAGGGTCACTAATCAAGTGCCATCTTTAATGACCTCCTTAATTTCTGCCATTCTGTTCTGAAGGGCTCCTGCCTTTCTCTCAGACAACGGAGAAATGTTGTGCACCTGCCCAAAGGAGCATTGAGCAGCTTAACTACCACAACAAACCTCCAAGTTGCTCCATTAAATACACAAAACAAAGTTTTCAGATGTACCTGAGGGCAGGGAGGTCTTCCTTCCACTTTGCTCACTCCCTGACCCATGGTAATATCCAGGTGACACCAGACTATTCTCTTTGAAGTCAGTGGGGAAAAAACCCAGATGTTCCTAGAGGAAGATCCATTTAATTTTTGAGATTTTGGATGTTTAAAATTAGGGTAAACAAAGCATCTCACTGCATATGAGGTGAAGAAAACTACATGGAAAACTTGTGGCATTAAGGTCTTGAGGGATTTCCACAAAAAATGAAAAGAACACAGAAATATTTTCTCTTTACCCTCTCTGGCATAATCACATTGGGTATTGCATGAAAAAGCATTAATTTAGATGACAGATGATGATGCTTTTAATTTGATGTCACTACATTTCAGAATAACACTTTCTTCAACACCTGCCAACTTACCTAAAATGTGAAGCTTCAGAATTTTACCTACAAAAGTGCTTCTAAAGTTGTCAGTTAAAGAAAGCAGTGGAAAAACAACCTGAACTCTAATGTAAGCAATTCTTATTACCCTCAAATTGTAGGAGGAGTAAATAAAAAGGATTATCTACTGCAAGGGTAACAAGCATTTAAGGGAAAAATGGGTAAATGTGGAGCTGAAAAATCTGAAAGGAAAAAAAAAATCAGTTATTTTCAAAATCCTCCTCAACTTGCACAAAGAAATTGTAGGGGATATGAATTCAGCTCCCCTTTGCAGGCTGTAGTCCCTGCAGGACGAAGCAGCCACTGCTCTTTGTCTCTGCGCTGGTACTTATGGTCCAGAACCTTCTGGCCAGCACAAGGATAAACCTCTTGCATCAGATTTCCCCAGACATCTGTCTTTCTTCCTTCAGTGACATCTGTTCTCATCTGCTCCTTTTCCTCCATAAGCAGCACTTTCTCAGCAGCATGGATGAGCACCTTCTGCATTCCACAAGTCCCAGTCAGGAAATCTTGGTTGGCATCTGAGCTCTGATCTTCACTGACACTTTGGCCTCACCTTTTAGGACTCTCTGGCTGCTCAGTTTTATATGTGCCTTACAGTGACTGGGGGATGCTCTGAGCACATCTGTACCCCTCACCCCCTCAATACTTTAATGCTGTGCAGCCAGCTTCAAACAAAGCCTGTGAACATTCTCCAAGAGCCAATATGGCTGTAAACAACTCTTTTTCTCTCCCGTTATGGACTATTGACACAGCTGTTCTCTTTCATCACTCAGACTATGAAGAAGAAGCATGATTTCCACATGAAAAGAACGTTAATAAAATTTTCACCTCTCCTCACAAAACTGCTCTCCCATGTTAATGATCTGCAGGGACAGATTTGAACAAGTGTCAGTGCTTGCAACATCTGGAACTTGAAAAACATTGGGATCCCTCCACAGGCATCTGGGAAGGTGATGGGCAGGACAGCATGAAGCAGAGGAGGACAAACTGGGAATATCTGCTACAGCTCAGGGCCTGGCAGTGCAGGGATTTTTGTGGCTTAAAATCCAGGGGTGAACTGAGAGGTCGTGCAAGCCAACACTCAGTCCCTGTGTCCAGCTTGCCTTGACGTGGGAGCTCAGCTTCTCCCTTGCTGGAATATCCTGGGCTGTCTCACAGGAATGGGGTAAAGATGTGAGCCATGGCAAGAGAGGGTGCTTGGCTGGCAGGAGGAGCTGCCCCAAACCCATGCCAAACTCACTGGGCAGCTTATGGCCACTGCAGCAAGGTCAAGCTGCAGCTCTGCTGCTGCAGGAAGAGGATCTGAGAGGCCCCACGCATCCCACTGTGCCTTCACTCTTACAGCAGCTCCCTGGCAGAGAGCATCCTTCATTCCCCGGGCACCTGCCCTGCCACACACACGTGTGCAACATCTGTGACTTTGTCCCCAAACTGGGGAAACGTGCTGGATCCCCTGGGAGAGGGAGCAGGGCCAAGCCGGCACCGTTTTCTTGATATCTTATCAGACTTTTTATTTTTAAAATATGAGAATAATATTTCTCTTTGCCTGAGTCGTGAACGTTCTGGGTGGGTTTGCAGCCCTGCTTCTGGGAGAGCATCCAACGTCCTCTGCCGTGTTTGGAAAGGGTGGCTCCGCCAGCCCTGCCGTTGATGACATTGGCAGCTGCAGCAGATTTGGCCCACGGACCTTGCTCTCCTCACTGATTTTCATCCCATCTCTCGTGGTTTTTTCCATCTGACCTCCTCCCTCCAGGACAAAGATAATCGTGTCGCTGACTGCTCCTTGCTCCTTGCCTTGCTGTCCCCCAGCAGCTGGTGCCACGCGTGTGTCCCCACTGCAGCCACCACAGCCCCTGTTTTCCAGTGCTGTCACCAGCCGAGGTACACATCCTGAAACCCGGCAGGAAGCTCCCCCCTGTTCCCATCCCTCCCCAGCCAGCATTCTCCTGTTTTTAGCAGCTTTTTGCCTAGCCGCAAAGGTAAGAAATCTCTCCCCAGCCCAGGACTGGTTCGGGAATCCCACATCTCTCTGGCTATAATGGTGTGAAAATGCTCATGAACTGGAGGGTCACAGCAGCCAGGGCAGCCCCACCCAGGCAGAGGCTGGGCAGGGACACAGCATCCCTAAGGCTCTGGGAGGAGGCACAGAGCAAACTCTGGTGGAGCAACCTGCAGCCTGCCGTGGCAAGGAGCAGCAAGGAAGGAAGGAGATGTGCTCCCTGGAAGTACAGTGCAGGGAGGAAAACCAGAAAAAGTGGGTTAGCTCCTACACCAATGGCTCTGCAAGCCCCCTGTGAGAGCATGAACATGCTGCCTTCCCGAGGGGCTGGAGCTGTGTCCAGGCACACACAGGATGTCCAAGCCAGCTCTGACCATGTCTGTGCTGGTGGCAGAAGTGTCCTTGCAGCCTGGTTGCTCCCAGAGCTCACAGCCACCCCTGTCAGACCTGTCTCCACTGGTGTGAGTGCCTCTCATGATAAACATGAGTCAGGCAAATCTTGAAAGGACCCACTTGGCCTTTTCCCCACCCTGAGATCTACAAGTACACAAAATTTGAGAGCCAGGTTTTGTGAGCAGAAGAGAACAAAACCTCTTTGCTGTAGGAAAAAAATCAAAATTAGTCAGCATAGAAGTAAATGATGCTTTCAGTTCAGACTGCTGCTACAAAGATGGTTTTTCTCCCTGGGTTTCTCCAGTGCAGCTATGTCTTCCTGCATGGAGACCAGTGCTTTCTGGGGATCAGTCCTCTCTCTTCACCACCTCCAAGACCAGGCTGTGTGATATCCTTGTCTGTATCAAGCAAACAGAAAATTCTCTGCTCTGTGTCCTCCCTTTTACAATTTATAGGAGTATAACAGGAAAACAGACAATTCCTTATGAAAAGACCATAAATCTCCTGTCATATCTTTCCTGCACCTCAGCACAGATTTAGCTTGATACCCTGAGCCCCCTCACCAGTATAAGCAGTTTCCTGTATTTGCTGCTGCTTTGAAAACACCTAATTCTCAGATGTTTGTATTTCCCATGATAGCAAACCCAGCTGCCTTCTTTCCCCATTTTGGCACTCAGAGCTGAATCAATATATTGTCCAAACAGCTGAAGTTAGCACTGCTGTCCCCCTGTTTAAGGGGCAGCCACTTCTTGCCAACTGCTCAGAGCAGCTCAGCACCTCCAGGCTCATTCCCATTTGATGTGCAACAGCAGCAACACTGGAAGTCCCAAATCTGTCCTACAGAACCTCAGAGGTGGCTTGGAAAAGTTGAAATACACTACACTGGGTAGGATTCAAAGATACATTTAAGTTCTTTTAAGTTTCAGTTAAAAAGAAATGAAGTTTCTGCATCTAGGATCTGAGATTTTTAGAAAACAATGAATATTAAAATCACAAGACCTAGCGACGCTGTCAATATTAACAGCCATTTTCGGAGAACACCAAATGGCTGGGCAGCCAAAGGCCAGGTTAGGAGATCTGTGTAGCAAAGGTGTCACCCTACTCACAAAAACATGCCTTTCATAATTCCTTTTTGTGTGCCAGTTGGAAGAAAGCTCTTGTAAGGAAGATATTTACCTGGATTGCTCTACAGCTCAGCATCTGATTTCAAGCTCTGCCGTGGTTTTTATCCTTGAGCTCAAAGAACTGATGTTCCAACACTTTCTGCTTCAGTTCCCCATTTGAAAACTAAGGAAGTCACTGATCTCTCAAAATGGCCAAGATTCTAAAACTTCCTTTCCTTTTATTTAAGTTCCCAAAGAACTTAAAAAAGTCACATAGACAGAGCTGTAAATTACAAAGTATTATTTTTTTTATATGAACTTTGTCTTGAACCAAAATCTCCTCTTTGACTCACTGTCCTTAATTGACACTGGCACGTTCTTTCCTTCATGCCTTAATTTGCTTCAACATAAATTAATTAAAATGTAAATTAAATGATAGCTTGCAGGGAGATTGCGATTACCATAATTTCATCTTTCACTGCTACATCCCATGGTACCTACAGGTCTGTGCAACAGGTATGCCAAATAATAGCAGACAATAAAGATGTCTGCAATCACTTACCTCTTTGCTGCAGATTATTCAGTAAAGGTTGTCTTGCAAAATTAGCACATGAGTATCTATTCCAAATCTCCAGCTCCTCCATCAGATTGAGAGGTGAGAGGATGAGGTCTTCATTCAGCAAGAAAAAAGAGAAAGATGCCCAAAATATTAGACAAACCTTTAAGAAACCTTACAAAATATTATCCATGTGGTAAACAGATGGTTGTTGAGATAGTTAAATTAAGTTAAAGTTGTTTGTTTTTACTGTGCCTTCACAGAATGGGTCAGCCTCTCCACTATCCCTGTGTGTTCAGAGCCATTGAGTTCAGAATGTCTTTAGGCTGAAATTACCAAGTGTTATTAAGAATGTCAGTTATTAACTTGATTACTCCAAATCTGAAGAACAGAGATGGGAGAGTCATGTTTTTGCTTGCTTACCTAGAAAAGGAAAACAAATTATTTGTAACAGAGACATGAAGAAAAAAATCACCAGAGCATTTCCAACAACTCTGAAAAAACTGCAGTTTATCAACAGCCATCATAAAATCCATAAGTTTGTTTGAAATAAAAAAGGTAGTGGAAACTCAAGTTGTTTATTGCCATAAAAACCCAGAGCTTATGATCTTCACTGTCTGATAAGCCCTAGGAACAGCCATAAATCTGGCAGTGAGCCTTCAGCAGGGCAACAGCCACAGCCAGGGCTCTGAAAGTGTGTTACTCAGAGCCACTCATGTTCTGAATATCTCCAAGGATGGAGACACCACCACCTCCCTGAGCAGCCTCTTCTGGTTTTCAGTCACAGTCAAGGCTGAAATGAGGGGAGAGTGGGAAGAAACAGTTGCCTTGTGTTCAAGACATGAAGAATCATAGAATCACAGAGCAGTTTGAGGTGGAAGAGGTATTAGAGATCATCTTGTTTCAACCCCCTGCCATAGCCAGGGACACCTTCCAGTATGCCAGGTTGCTCCAAGCCCCATCCAGGCTGGCCTTGAACATTTTCAGGGACAGGACATCCACAGCTTCTCTGGGTAGCCTGTGCCAGTGCCTCACCACGCTCACTGTAATGAATTTCTTCCTGTTTCAATATGGAAAGGGGGGTTTTGAAATCCTGCCACCCCTACAGTCCTCCTTGCAGACAGGGAAGTGTGGTGAGTTTTCCCTGTGGGATGTGGGCTGTAGGCACAGCTGCAGGGCATGCAGGCAGCTCCAGCCACATCTCCAACAGCTCACCCAGAATAAGCCCTCGGTGTCTCTGGGTGCATGTGGAAAATCAGTTCTTGTGCCATGGTGCTACCTACATATGCTGCAATTTGTCCAGTCCCTGCAGTCAAACAAGCCTATTTTTGTAGGGCTGCTGAAAACATGACCCTTAATTACTGCCTTCAGCAGGGAGTGGGATTATCCAGCAGATGAGAGAAGCAGCCTTGCTGCTCTCAGGGATGACACATTGGCCGGCTGAACTCCAGTCAACAGTCCTGCTCTGACTCACAATTTGTGCCCTCTCCAAAAGTAATAATGCTGTTTTTTAAATTTATGGAAGAGTTTATCCCTTGTACTTTGTAATCAGTTATTTCTTGGCTCTTTGCATGAAATGTTAAGGAAAAAGAAAAAAAAAAAAAAAAAAAGGACTGGCTGTCATCCTGTGGCATGGTCACTGAAAATTCTTACTGTTGCTATGGTATGAAAATGATGTACCTAGTCCTACAGAGATGGGACAGAAAGCTACAGAGGGCCTCAGACCTGTCTGTGTCATAGGCACCTCTATGGGAAGCAGAGCCAGACTAAGGAGTTACAGCCCATCAGAAGAACCTGCTCAGGGCAAAGGAAGGCAGGAAGAAGGGAGATTATCAACCCTTTTTAAATGGTGAATGTGTTTAGGCATTGCCGAGTCAGAGGAGAACACCTCTCCTTTCCAGCCTTTTAATGCATTTTGCTTTTGCAGTGCTTTCCCTTCTTCCCTGTTGCTTGCTCTTGGCCACTGAGTGACATTAATGTGAGTTTTTCTTAACTAGGACTCTCCTACTTGTGTCCCTGCACAAGAGTGGCTCCACACATGTCCTGGAAAATCAGCAATTTTTGTTTACACAGGGATTTTTTTCCATTCTTTAACTTTTCCAAATTGAAGTTTTGAAAGGTTAGACAGTGGAAAAAGGAAGATTTGGAAAAAATATCTGAATATTGTACTTTCCCTGGCAAGCATATGGAGGAAAAGTTGAGAGGAGGTGGTGATGAGGGTAGGGAGTGGAAAAGAAAAACTTAACTGAAAGAAAATTATTTTGAAAATTGACAAGTGGAGACAAAATCAATATTTTCATATTTCCTGAAATTTCTCATGAAACTGCTGTTTTGCCAAAAATGAAATTTTTCAGTCAGTCCCCTCCCTTTTGTCACAGTTAAGTATATTTCCATTGGAAAATATATGTGTATCAAATCCAGGATGAAGAACAAACTAATGCTGGAGTGCCATGTCCAGGGCACAGGGTGGGAGCTGTGGGGAGCTGGAATAGAAAAGATGCTTATTATATTTGCAAATAGCTCCAGCATGGGACAGGCAAATCCGTGCTGGATCATAAGTGAGTGTAAAATTACCCCCCAAAAATCAGAGAAATATTCTGAAAAAAAGTAGGATGAAATTCAATTAGGAAAAATTTGAACTCGCAGCTACAGGAAGGAACAGGCTTTCCTGCTTTTGGGAGATAAGAAGCTACTTTGGTATCAGCTGAGTAGGAAAGGAGCTGAAGGTTTTAATGGGTCACACCTTGACTGCAAATCAACATTGCTGTTGTAAAAAAGTCAGACACTGTACTGTGACACACAAACAGGATTGCAGCTGATAAGACACATGAAGTAACTCAAGTCTGTTTAACATCAGTAAAATTTTAGCTTCAACTACTGCATTCAGCTGGGAGGCATTTTAAGGTCTTGAATTCACTGGAGGGAGTTCAGAGGAGACAACAGCTGGGGTGAGCAAGGACCCAAAACCACAACTTGACCTTGGGAAGGTCAGAAGAGGTGGGTATGTTCTTCCTGGAGAAGAGAGGAAGAATTCAAAGGAAGTAAAGAAAAGAAAAAAAATACATTTTTCCCCATTACAGCTGTGGGTAGAACAAAAATAATGTGCTCAAGTTACAGCAGGGGAGATTGAGACAAAACCCAGCAGAGCTTTGGGTTGGTGCAGCTGGAGCTGCTGAGCGCATGTGAGGTCTCTGTCTCTGGATATTTAACAAGAGATTGGACAAGTACTTTAAGAAATGGCACAGCTATGGCATCCAAGATGGCTTCTTGTCAGTGCCCTTCCACCCACTTTTCTGTGATTTTTAACAGTTCAGCAAGTAATGATTTTTAAAAGAGCTCCCAAAAGACTTGCAGCTTCCTGAAGACGCCCAGACCTTCTCTCTTTCTGCAACCTTTTCCCACTGCCTTGTATTTCCACTGGCTTCAGTGAAATGAGTGTTTGCTGGCTGCAGCTCTTGGACCACATCAATGACTGCTCACAGTCAAACATTTAATTTACCTCACAGCCATGCTCAGAGCCTTGGGAGTGAACAGCTATTTTTAAAGCCACCAGCTTGCCACACTGGAACGTTTAGTCGTCAGTAGAGAGTGTGCTCGAAGAAATAATGACTGCCTTTTTATCCAGAGACTATTATGGCTTATGTTTAAAGTACACTAAAAAGCATGTTTCTGTGTATTTGTATGGAAGGTATATTTAAGGCAAATGTCCCTCCAACTCTACTCAATAAGCAAAGAGCACACAGAAATACTCCACTCCTGACATTTTAAAAGCTCTCTGATATTCTTTTCTTCCTTTAACAATGGGGCCAATTTTCCTTTTCTGGCTGCCAGCCTGCCCTCACTTTTTCTTATAGTATCTCTTGAAATTACCTTGACCTCACCTTTAAGCACTCCCTTCTCCAGGACACTGAGCTCAGGTGGTGTGGGAGGTGTTGCTGATGGAGGAATTAAAGAGCAGACATCACCATAAGGATGAGAATATTATCAGCACTTGCTCTAATGAGGACCCATCAACCCCCTGGGGCCACCATTAATATTGAACCTCTCACCTCTGTCCTGTCCCTTACCAGGACTGCAAATTTGTGATGCTTTCTGGCCATACTTCTCCACAAAGGACTGACTGACTGCCCCTGTGTTTGGGAGGGGACAGAATATGGACCACATTCAGTCTCAGCACCTTGCCAGCCGTCACCTTCATGGCACAGCTTGATCTCTTGATGTTTTGCTGCTGACCTGACAGAGACAGATAGCTGCTGCCACACACTCACCCTCACCAAGGAGAAGGTAACCCCTTTCTCACAGCTGAAAAAAAAAAAGTAGTCTTCTCCTCTCAACTAGAGGTTTAAACACACCCACAAAAAATAATTAAGAGCCTCCCATTGATAAAAAATAGAGAAAGTCATCTACCAGCTCAAAACTGCAAGTGTGTCTGTGCCAAGGGAATCGCATTCCCAGTCTGAAGGTGCAGGGCCAGAACAGCTCTCCAGCTGCACCAGTTTCATTTCAGGCCAGGTCTGTCACAAGTTTGTCACTGCCCAAGGACACCTGGGTGATGGACTTTGAGACCAGCAGCCATACTCTAACTGTAACTGCTTCTGTAAAAAAATGGCATAGCCGTGAAGCTGGTGAAAGATTTCTTCTTTACCATCACTGTGAATGAAAACCTCTATTCTTCCCTCTGACAGCAAACACCACTGATCCAACCCCATCAGCACAGCTCACTCCTGCTACAGCAAAGGCTTCCCTCTGGGCAGCCATCCCCACTGGCTCCTGGCCTGATTTTTGGTCACAGCTATACTTGAAAGACAAATCAGATTCAAGTAGGGCATTACTTGTAAGTGGAATCCCCACTCTTAAATATCTCAACTCATCTCAAGTGTGTTATGTTAAAACATTGAACAGGACATTGAACACAGAATAAAATGTCTCATGCATAAAAACAGGTAACTGCTATGGAAAAAGATATTCTTGGATAATTCCAGACCAGCTCTGAGCATACCAGTGGCCTTGGAAAATGGCACATTTGTGAGGTGTCAGGAGACCCAGCCCATACCCATGAGACTGAAGATATTTTGTTGGCCTGGAGGAAAAAGGTTCTGCATCCTCTTAAATCATAGCCAGTGCACTTCTGAAGGCACTCTCCTCACAGCAATTAGCAATTCCCACCTTGTCAAGGCTCAGACAAGTCAGGTATTCAATTATTTTAACATCCTGGCCCTTCTGAATTACAGCCTAAGGATGTTGTCTACAGGCAACTTCTAAGCTGGTTCACCTTCCAGCTGGTTCAAAGGAGCAAGGAGAGCTGGAAATTTAGCTGGTGCTGCAGCTGTGGTGTGCCAGCAGTGGGACCAGGGGTAACTGTCTCCTTTCTAGTGGGAAATCCCTGCACATGTGGCTGCCACTGATTTGGGACAACTTTTTGAGCCAAGTCAGCTCCAGAGGGTCTGATTTTTGTATTTTGGGAGATGTGTGCCAGCAGTTAGCATAGCCATGAAACTACAGATGTTGATGGAAGAGGAGAGAGGACAGACCCAGAGATGCAGAAAGGTCTTCACAGCTGCACAGTCACTTTGCCCTGCCCTCAGCTCTCAGGAGGTGCTCGAGATGCAAACATGAACACTTCCCAACAGTGCTGAGGGCAGTAGCCCCACAGATAGGAAGGAGGCAGAACTTGAGAGACTGGCAGATCCACAGAGGATGTGTGGTGTGGGGTAACATTACACCGTGGGTGACAGCAGACATGTTTTGAGGAGATTTGAGCAATGAGACTTCTGTAGGTTGATGAATCATCTCTCTTTCCAGTAGACAGAGGCAACACCCCACTCCTTAGAGCTCAGATTAGGGCTGTGAAAATAGCTGAGGTTTTTTGGCTTTAATCCCAAATCAAAATATTTTAAGAAATCAGAACAACCTGAAAAAAATTGTTATTCTTTTGGGCTAAGTAGGCTGGTTTGAGCCACCCATCCCTCTCCTTCTGTATGGTGATACTGCAGAAATATTTGTGTATAGAAGCACTTATTTTGGCTCACTTGAGGAAAAAGTAAAAAAAATAAAATAAAGATAAGAGAGGGCTGTCTTCCCTCCTGCTACAAATAACTTCGGGAGACTTCCCTCCTTGAGCTCTTCACTGAGCAAGTGGTTGGTGTCCTGGAGCTCTTGGCCCTATCAAGGTGTTACCACAGTGCAGATCAGGAGCACTGGAGGCAGGGCTAAACTCACAAGTACACAGAAGGTGATGGCAACCCTGAAGGGTGTCCAGAGAGGGGGAGAAATCAGCACTGAGCCCCTGCCTTAAAGGACTCCCTTGCTCACTCATCCAAAGACCAATGGGGTTTGTACTGCCAGGACCAGGAGCCATCCCAAGGTGACTAAACAGGAGCACTGCTGTGAAGAGGTCAGAATTGAGCCACCTGAGGAGGAGAGCTTGTCAGCACTGGGCAGGAAACCAAAATTCTGCTTTATAGCAAAAATCCTATTTAAAAGTCTCAAAAATAGACCAGATTTCAACCAAAAATTTGAGTCAAATTCTTAAGAAAGAATTTTAGGGCATCTGTTTTGATATAAAAGCTGAATTTGAGAACAAAGGCTTTCTGACCTCTTCTCCATCCTCAGCAATTTCACTCAAGTAATATCAGATTATCAAAATAGAGTAATTAAAAAAAACTGTTCCTGAAAAAAAAATTAATTTTTCTGGTGGAAAACCATCTATTAGTACTTTTTCCAACTTGGTCTAGAGCTAGGAGTTATTTGATGTTCTTTGTGATGAACTGGAAACCCATGACAAATGCATGCATATGACCAAGTCCACAGGAAAATATTACTAGGAAGAGAGAAAAACAATTACAAATTTTGTTTTATCATGAGTTCTGGTTATTTTTATGAAGTAACAGGATGCTGGCAACATGATTTTTTTTTTTACATTATTAAAGCAAAAGTCAGAAAGCAGTCCTTAACTGGTATTTATTAAAACTTGTTTTAAGCTTCTCTTTTAAAATGTAATTGAGTTTACAATTTGAGGTTTCTCAAAGAGGAAAAAAAGCTCTTTAAAAGCTATTTACATTGTTTTCAAAGAAGTGTGATTTCTACCTTGTCAGCAGGCCCTTATGTTCTCAGGCAAGGCTTGCTCCAGTTGAAGCTTTGTAGTCCTGTCACTTCAAGACTGAAAAAGAGCAGTTTCTTCCCTTCTCACCATTCCAATGGTGGCAATAGATGGTTAAAACTAGGGGAACAAAATCATTTTTCTCCTAAAGCCCATCATACTCTGGTGCAAGAGAATGGTGTGAGGAGCACAAACAGCTTCATGCCTTCCCCTAAAGCAGTGTCCCTCTGCATTGGTTAAATTAATTGACCCCTTGGGGCCCTTTTATCTGCATATCCATCACTTCCTCTTCTCCCAAGCATTGCTGTTCCCCTCAGATATCTTGAATAGTCCATGCACCTCCTCCCTGAGCACCAAAACTCCTTCCTGGCCCTTAATTTCCTCACCTGGAAGACACATCCACACCCTGCCCAACCTGGCCTCGTTGGTGTTGCTGTGTTTAGGACTGTCCATGGATGCCACAACCATCTGTCCCTCTTTTTGGTCCTTGGGGGACCACGTTGGGGAAGGCACATCCCACCTGGGGCCACCTTGGCTCCTGGCTCCTCTCCCCTCACAGGCAGCCTGGCCCTGGCTTCTCCCTAACACAGGGAGAACATTGGGAACACCTTTGTGTCAAGAAACTGCCATACACAGCACCAGTAAAGTCTGAGCTACAGATAATTCTGAATTGGAGGAGAAAGGAAAAATATTTAGCAAAATTATGTAACTGAAGTTCAAAAATAGCCTATTGCCATCTGGTTGTGCTATTTTGACAACCAAAAAACCCTTAAGTCTTTATACAGCTAGATATACTGTTTGCAAACTCAGCCAAGTTTTTTACAAAATGTCGATTTTCATATGCTGGATTTACCTCTGGAGTTTTTTGAACCATCTTTGCCTGTGCACGAACCATACCCAGTCATATATCTCCATTCCAAATCTGCCATTAATATTTAAACACTCTGTCATATTCCTGTAAAAGCAAGTACATAATGTCAGGAGTCTGCATATAAAAAACTTTAAATAGAGTAAAATATATAATTAAATACTACTACTACCACCAATAATAATAATGCAACTCTCTCAAACACTGTGGATTAATCCCTGACCTGCTTCCCTGCCTCCATTGGCCATCAGGAGACAGCTATTTTAGCAGCCCAAGTTGTAATGGAAACATCATTCTCAAGCTGTTCCATTTGCTAAAGCAACTGGAAATTGCAGAGAGCCTGAAACAGTGCCCAGACATGACCTTCCCTATTAAACAGAGGACAACTTCATGCCATCTGCACCCAGCTGAAATGTCAGCGTGGAAAGGAGCATCACCCTTAAACTCCTCCAGGCCACAGGATGGGGACAGAGTCCAGCCCAGGGTGGGGTAACAGTGTGCCAGGAACTCTGGCTACCCAACCTGTCCCAGGTCAGCCACACAGCAGCCCTGCTTAGGTCTATTATTACAGTGACTACTAACCTTACCAGCAAGACCCAGGAAACTGCCTTCCTACAGGTGCAACTGACTCTCAAAAGTTGTGCCTCAGTGAGAGCAACTTGTGTGGAAACCTTTGGAATCCAACATCAGTTATGTATTCTTCAGTATATGGAAGAAAATAAAAATGCTCCCAAATGGATTCCCCTGTCACCTAGCCTGAACCTGGTCCCTGCAGCATGGATGAGGGGCAGCAGCCTACCTGCTCAGCTCTCAGACTGGCCCCCACAGATCTGGGATAATGATTTCCCCAACCAATACACCAGGGAAAGAGTCTTTCCCTTCAGCAGTTTTATGTGCATTGCATTTCAGCCTCATTCCATAGGGTTAATTATCCCTGAGTTGCTTCCTCTGTACCACCTGGCATTACACACCTATTGCCTGCCCTGGTGCTTTGCAGTCCTGAGCCCTTTCCACACTTGCCTTAGTTAGGGACATGGGGTGTTCTCAGCATAGCCCTCTGTCACTTCTGGAGACATCATCCACCTCCACTGATGCTCACAGGTACCCAAACCTGGCCTGAGGCAAAGCCTGGGACCCACCCATTTGATTCCAGGAGCCTGACTGAAGTGGCAAGTTCAAGATGACAATTCCAGTTGACAAGAAGTTTTAAAAGAGAGCGAGGTTTTATACTGGTATTTCTGACAAAAAGCACTAAACAGCAATTTTTGTTTTAAACTGATTTTTTTTCTTGAAAAGAGAAAGTCAAGAGGTGAAGAACCACATGGTCAGACAGAAGTTTCCCTCCCTCCATCTGTCTCCATAACATGCAGCCTTCACAGTACATCTCCCTAAAGGCAGAAGAGGGGAGAATCTGAGTTACCCAATAAAATGTTAAAATTAAACAATCAAGAACTGACAAAGTACATAACATGCTCATGGAGCACCATCTTCTCAGCAAATGCTCCACTGCTGGTGGGGATTATTAAAATTCTTGATGAAGTTTCTCCTTTGATCCAGGACAAAAATCTTCTTTCAAAGACAGATAGCTTGGTTGCTCTCAGATCTTTCTAGTCCCCTCTGCTTTTGAAGGGCTTGGTTTTGTTTCAGAAGGGAATCACCTTTTCCCTGTGGTTTCAGGCCCAGATGCACATCAGCACCATGCTCTGTCACCACTGTGTACAGTTCTGTAAGGCATCATCTTCTCTTTTGTGTGCAATTAAGACAAACGAGCAGCAGTTACCAGTGCAGAGGTTAATGGCAATTCCATTCACAGCACGGGCAGCACATTGGAGGTGGAGAAATGCAGTCACACAGTCATCCATCACCTCCAGCCTGCTCCCAGGGAAGGTGGATATGCAGAGGTGCTGTCTTCCTAACTGCTTTGAGTGCTTTGTGATGGGTGCTGAGCAAGGCACCACAGCCAGACCTATGCCTTAGGCCTGAGCAGAGGGGGATCCCTCTCTCTTCACCAACTCTACAAGGAACCTGCTCCTACTTTGCAGACCACAGTTTGGTGCCTAATAGTAGGCAGGATGATCTCAGGTCATGCACAAGGCTCAGTCTCCTATCTCTCCCTCTATTTCCTAGCAGGCAGGATAGATCAGGAAACCTAACATTTAACTTGCAAGCTGTCAATTTATTCTACAAGCTACTCAGAAAGGACAGGTCTCCAGGGCTGTCATTCTAATGTAGTTACCAATGTGATTTCCAGAGAACAATCAATTCAGGAAGGCAGCAGCCACCACCTCCAACCTGCAAACTCACAGAAAGCATTTCTGGAGAGGGGCTCTTTGTACAGCCTTTGTGATGGGGAAAGAAAGGTCCTACCACTGGTATAAGCTATCAGTGATGGGGGATTTTCCACCTATGCTTCCTAAAGCAATGAAATTTTTGTACAGATTTGTGTGTTTAGCCTGGAGGCATTAGAGTGGCATCTGAGCTGTCCTGGGACAGGTCTGGGTGAAGTGGGATGTTTGTCAGGTTGCACTATTGCTTGTTGAAAGGTTGCAAAAGAAGTCAAGCTTGAAGAAGGTTTCACACAGTGGGAGATCAAAGGGTATTTGAGGAGAAATTGGAAGAGCAGGGGGTGCTGACATTTAATTTTCCAGTCAATTGGACATGTGCTGAATTCAAAGATGCACCAGGACTCTGCATTCCCCTGCTTACCAGATACTGAAGACTTCATTTTACTTTGCAGCACCTCATGAGTGTCTCATGAGAGGCTGATGAATTCACAGCACTTTGTAAAGAGCTTACTGGAAATATTGGTATTTTTTGACCATCAGTCAAACTATGGTTACAGCTGCCCTGTGAGGCAACAGTAACAAGACAATGAGTTTGTAAAACCAATTTATAGAAGTGTATCAGATTTCTCATGCAAGAAGGCATCCTATGACATTCTTCAGGATGTCCAAAGACTGGAAACAAGGTAGGAGGGGGGCCCACCTCCCAGGCAAATCTGCTTTGAGTAGTCCCAGACTGTACCTGCAGCTTTTGCTGAGCAGAGACAAGTCTTGCAATGTGAGACACCAGAGCTGTTGCTCACTTGTGGCAGGTAAAGTCTGGAAAGAGGTAACAGCCTTCCTGGAAGCTATGGTCTTATAGGTAAAGAAACTTGTGGATTAAAAAACATTTTGAACATCTTCTTGGAGCTGACACTGCTGACATGTCAATGGGAACAGACTTGGCTAACTTCTCATGTGTGGTAGGAAAACAGACAGCTTGCCTGCTGTTAGGGGTTAGGAGCTTGCAGTGAAGTTTCCCAACTGATCAGCAGGTTTTAAGGAAAAGAGTTTCTAGAAGGAAAAAGAACCTCTTTTAAAAAGAGGTTTAAAAACCTCCTTTACTATTCCAGTTTCCTGCTGCTGGCTCTGGCCTGGCATGTGCAGGCTGCTGTCCTGCAGGATGCCCAGTGATCCTGGCACAGGCATTGCCCCACACCAGCCAGGGACATTACACAGGGCTCGTTCAATTGTCCCAACTGGGACCTCACCCACAGGCTGGCCAGGAGCCCAGGCTGGCAGCTCTTCCATTTCCTTCACACAGACTCCACCCACAGTGGAACAGGAGGCTGTTCCCAAGCCCTGGGAACAGCCCACTTCACTCCAGCACAGCCTCTCCCTGATCCTGTCAGGAGACTATGGGGCAGATGCTCCCTGCCTGCCACCTCCTGGGAAAGCCTTGGGAAGCCTGTCCCTGCTCTACTTCAAAAAAACCCTCTACACCCACAAATTTCATAAGAAATGGTCAATTCCTGTAGAAAAAATGCTTACAAGGAAGAACCAGTCTTCACTGTAGGCTAGTGTCCTCACTGAGGAGTTTGTCTCAGGCTCACAAAGACAGTATCTGCTTTGTGCCGAACATTCAGAAGCCTGGGAAAGTCTCTATTTTGATGCCCACCCTAAAGAACAGGGTTAAGTTGGAGATAGCTTGATACAGAGAGCTGCAGCAAGGCTGGTGGATAGAGCTGTAGCAGAGAGCTTTGGTTGCCTCTGAGAGAGTACACATTCAGGAAATATAGGAAGGGAAACAACTTGGACTCATGCCCTGTTCTGATTCTTTGTGTATGAGAAGCTGGAAGTATTTTGTTTTCTGCTTTTCATACTTAAAAGAAAAGAATCCAACATCAAGTTGTATTTTGGCAGAAGTCTCCTCAGAAGATCTAGAGAAGTAGAGTGGGAGGTTTTGCAGCTTCTAGTGAAATGGGGAGAAGAGGAGGTGTTGAACTGCAAAGATTTTTTTTCTTCCAAATGTTGGTTGGGAGTGGAGTTAGATAAATGTTAGCTAAATACAGATTGCTTAAAACATTTTGTAGGAAAAGCAATTCGAGTTGAAATTCATCAGCTTTTACTTGCACTGTCATAATACTATTAATTCTTCAGCAAAGAAAAAACAAACAGGGTAGACAAGATCTGAATTGCTAATGTAAAAACAAGAAACAAAACAATTTTTGTACCATCTTCACACAAAGATGACTGAGTGCCCATTGACTGAGTGCCCCTTAACTTTGCACATTCTTTGCTACTTCTCTTACCGTAAGCATGAGAGAAAGGACCACATGGGACTTAGACTTCAACCCATTGCAGTACAGGGTGCCTCATCCTCTTCTCAGGGTATTCACAGTGCACAGGACCAGGGGGATTTCTGACCTGACAGTGGCAGGGGTTTAGGAAGTACAAGTATACAGGCTAGGCAAAACTGATTTCTCATACTTAGAAATGCAGATGAGGATTGGAGGGTCTAGGTGGAGGACAAAGCTGACAACTCAGCCTTTCAAAAGGTATCTCTTAGATGGAGAAAAAGCATTCTGATGGCTATTTATGATCCTTGAAGCAGTTAGTGGTCCCCTACTGACTGACCCTAAACAGAAATCCATATGATGAAGAGCAAGCCTGGAGAAACAGACTGATTGCAGATTGGTTTCCACTATGAACCTTCAGGAGCACCAGCTGGAAATCCAGCTTGGGTCATCAGCAAGGTGGAGAGAGCAGTGATCTGCTCAGGAGCAGGGAGCACAGCCAGGAGCAGGTTGCACCACACTGAGGAACAAGAAAGTGATGAACCTCTGAGACACCCTGGCTGAAGGAAGAGGGAACACTGCCCTGCCTCTGAGTGACACCAAGACACAAAGATCAGCAACAGGTGCAAGACCCTTGACATGGACTAGGCTGTTGGAATTGTCCAGCAGTATCCATAAACAAGAAGGGTGCAGACAGAAAACAGACACAAGTGCTGTCGTGTCATCAAAGACTCTGTTACAGCAAGATTCCAATGCCAAACGCTCCACAGATGAGGTGACTGCACGAATAAGGACAAATAACAATGAAATAAGCAACATCACTGGCCATCAACAATAAGGAACTGCTTCATACATTAGAAATAAAGACAGGAACTTTGCCAGTGAATCACTGGCAAGCTCTCACTTTTCTCCCCAAGAAAAATTAAAAGCGAAATATGTATTACCAGAAAAATGTTTTTCATCTTTATAAAGAGCTTGCATAAGTGCACCAGGCAGTATTGCCAGGAACCCAAATGCTTCTCTTACCCCCCAAGTAATCGTGCAAAAACCAAATAAATAAACCTTCTAAGATGCACAAGAAAACTTGAATTCCAGCCCTCAGACAACTTATCCACATGGAATTCAGTTCTCAATAATGTATGCCAGGCACATGCATGTGAATATTGCAGAGTTTTGTGATTTCCTGAGGACAGGAGATAAAAGGCAAAAATTATGTCAAAATACCATTGGAGAAGCCCTCATGAAAATAAACAGGCTGCTCTAAATTCCATCACTATTAATAGAGAGAAGAAAAAGACTGATGAAAAGTATGTTCCAGATTGAAGCTGCAAAAGATCAGCTAGAGAAAAAGCTAAATGTTATTGACAGCTTTGCCCAGGACATGAGATGGCAAGCACAAAGGAGTGCGTGATATCCCCCCCAAAATCTCAAGTTGCAACCACAGTGACTCAATCACCACTGACATGGAAATGAAGGACAAAGAACACTTTAAGCAGACCTTTTAATTCATTATGTTGAATAGATATTACTTGAATCAAAATTAATTTTTATCATTATAAAGGTAGAATTTTATATTAATCATGAGTAAATATCACCTTAGAGGATTTCTAAGTGACTGCCAACAAGTACAGACTTAGAGAGCACACACCATTATATCCCTGCCATTTTCTCTCAGCAACTCTATAAAGGCATCTTTGAAACAATGATGTATTTCCTTAGTTGAACCTGGGAAAGGAATCTACCCCAAGGATGGGGAAATTCAAAATTTCCTCAGCAGGTTTAAACTACAACAACAATCAGAATGAAAGCTTGCTGTTTCCTGTTCCAAGGCAATCTTTCTGGCACTAAGCAAAGCCCACAACACCATCAAGAACAGGCTTCCAATGCAACTTGGGTTTTGTCCTACTCTTTCATTGACCATATTTTCCACATCCTTTAAACAAATGGAAGAACAGCAGCTATCATGTGACCATTTCATACTGGCTCTCAGAAAGCCTTTGACAGGGCAGACAGAGACTTCACATGGCAGATGTCTGACACCAGAGCAGTCACAACAGGTCACAAGGAAGGTCCATCCAGCCCAACGTCCTGGCTCCAACAGCAGCCAACAAGAGATGTTTAGGGAAAGATCACAGATATGGAGCATGCATAGAGTGATTTATTGCCCCCCCCCAGGGTGTCCTACTCTCATTTCTCACCCCAAACACCTATGATTTAAGGTTTCACTGAGCGAGAAAACCACCCTCTCATTTAATTGCTGTCAGTGGATTTTAATTTTCCTTGACTACCTACTCACTTTGTGAGTTCTCATAAAATTGTCATCTACATCCCTTGGCAACGCAATTCACAGATCAACTGAGTGGAAAAAATTAACCTCTTTTACATTTTGAGGCAACCTCATGTTAATTACACTTGATGGTCTTCAGTTCTCACACTGACAAGAGAACGGTATGACCTTCAGACATTCAGCTCTACCATTGCCTCCTGTGATTTCATAGGCCTCTCCTATATTCCCCCATTTCTCTCTTTCAGGCTGAAGATTTGTGATAAGCTAGAAACATTTAGTTATCTAAATCTAGAGGAACTATCCAGACACCTAGAAATGTTCAGTGCTACTACTGTGTAACAAGACCAAATGCTTTTCCTTCCCTGTGCTGGAACCAGTACTCACTCCTTAGGAGGAATTGGCCTTTCTCATGGCAACTGCAGTCCCAGGTTTGGAACAGTGACCTGGTCTTATCTAACAACATTTATGTCCTGAATGATAAATAGGATGCAACAGCATACCAACAGCCTAGCTTGAACCAGCCAGCAACAAATAAAATCTTAAAATCAGAGGGAAAAGAAGTCAGTTTATCCTCAAAGGACCTCCCAGAAACAGGATTCTTGAGATTTTCTGATGCATTTACTTTTCAGCAGTTTTCCTAAATCTGGTAGCTTCATCCACTGTGGATAGCACTTTTTTTTTTTCCCCACTATCAGCAGTGGAATTACAGCACTAAGCTGCAGCTCTTTAGCAGTAGTGCACTAAGCAGAGGTCAGAGTGTTAAAGGAAAGGTAAATCCAGCCAACAGCAGTGAAATAGCTTTCATCACGAATGCCTGCTGCAGATGTTCAGAATAAAATGGTTAGGCACAACAAAAACTGCTCAGATCTTACAGTGCACAGGTCCACACACAGCAGTATGAGCAGCAGGGAAAGGAAGAATCGCCTTGGGTGTGTCCTACAAAACTTGGGCAAAAGGGTCTCTGAACAAACCCTGTTATAGGCAAACCCCAAATGAAAACCAGCCTAGTGTCATCCCTCCAATAGAAAAGCAAAGACATCAATGATTTTATACTGGAACAGGTTGAAAAAATAAAAAGCATTTGTCCATTTTAGGACTGCCTGGCAGGGAGAAGCTCTGCATCCTACATCTGGCAGGTAAGATATGTGTCAGGATGACCAAGGGGGTGGTGGGCTGGAGCTCAGCAGGAGCATCAGAACCAAACTGATCTCCAGTAAGACAATCCCTTCAGTATCATCAAGAGTCTTACATGCTGCCTGAACTTTCTGTGTTGCTAGAGTCTCCCTATTACAGTTTTAGATTTTGAGATGCCTCAATCCTGTGTCCAATCTCATGACACTAAGTGTTAATGATATTGTAATAAAAAGGGTCTCAGCTGTTCATATGGCCAATGAAAAGGCCTAATTTTATTAATCTGTAAAGTGTGAAATATAATCCTAAAAACACCCACCTTTTTGCCTTTGAATTAGACCATTGATGTTACTTTGACTTCTGTCTCCTGGTATAGCATTAGGAAAGCAAAGAGAGCCAATTTTAAAACATTTTCTATTGCAAACTTACATAACTTCACAAAATAATATTGCTAGACAACTTTGTGTGGTAGTTTACAGATCTGTAAGCTTTTAAGTAGCAGTCCAAAATTATTGTCTCCCAATATTGCCTGACTTTGGAGGAGCCTTGCCAGTTTCTATCAGCCAGGAAATCTGTTCCTTGTGCTCATTCACAGAACATTCTGAGCATCTTTGGCAAAACATTTGGCTCAAGGAAGAGAAGAAGTAGTCACTCTGAAATAAACTCCAAAATAAGTATATAGGCAGCAGTAAGCAAAATTCTATGGCAAATTAATTTTCATGAGGATGGACCAGCACCAAAATATCCACAACCTCACACTTCAACATCCTCATACCCCCAACACAAAGCAAAATAGAAAGTCTTGTTTTCTCACCCCAAGGTCCTCTATTCCAGCCACCCTTTCACACCAGAGCTTTCAGTATCTTTATGCACACACTTTATCCTCCCACCTAGAATTTAGCTTCAGTTCTCCCTCCTTCTGCCCTTATAGCAGGTCAGAGAGGAATCACTCCGGTCTCCAAAATGTCCAAAGAGCATTACCCACAAGAAAACAAGCTCACCTCACTCTAACACTATCACAAAGCACAAAATAAAGTCATCAGAGATGTCTCTTTGTTGGTTTGCTTTACTAATTACTGCACACAGCTGTGGTGAAATCCACCACGGTTAAGGAGTTTTGTTGGCTCACATATTTCAGCTGTAAACCACCAGCTGATCAGGAGTATTTACTTATCATTAGCACCAATTAAATAATAACCGTAAAGGAGCTCTTAGTGACACACACAAAAAAATTGTGAAAGGATTTCACCTGCTCTATATCACTTCTTATCTTCCCAAAATAATGTGGCTTTAATGACTCCAGTGGGGCTCTTTGCTGCCCACTGCTAGTTACGTTCTGTATTTTTACAGATGCCCCATGCAAAGAGAAGGATGATTCCTTTCTCAGACAAAACGAGATGTGAAGCCCTGGGCAGAGCTGTTCCACAGGTTACCTGCACAGCAGAAGTCCCTGCCAGAACTGTCTATCCCCAAGGTGACACCCCCCTCACCCATTCCCTTGGCAGTGGTGGGGCTTTGGGCACAGCCTCGTTGCCTGCAGCCTCTTTCCTGCCTTGTGGAAGGAAAAAAAAAACCACGGAATGGAGTCGAGCCTCCTTTTGTGAGCCCCCCCAGCATCCCTGAGTCACGGCGGAGGGTGCGCGGTGACACCGCGAGCCCCAGCGCCGCAGCCGGGGCGCGGATCGAGCACGGGCGGCGGGAGGAGCCCCTACGAACGAGTCATGTTCCTTGAATCACAGCGTGAATCCGTGAATTACAATGTGATCCTCACACAAGTAACATAAAGCACGCTCTCCACCTCTCTGTTCCAAGCCCACGTTTTTCTCCAGGTTACCAAATCCACGCCATCACCCAGCCTGTCAGCAGCGTCCCAAGGCCGTTCCCCACTTGCGCTCAGCACTTCCCACAGGGATGCTGCTGGGCCCTTGCTCTGCTGTGCCTGTGTCACTGTTCTCCAGCAGGGTGACGCTGGGGGATCACAGGACAGCACCACCTCACAGAGGCCTCTGGTGAGGAGTCATGTACCAGAGGGTTTGCCACCCACACAAGGTATAAACACAGCCTCATCATCCTGCATTCACAAAACTCATCTGGAAACCCTGAAACAACTCTCAGAAAAACCTGTGTGCCTCAAAATTTCCTAAGATACTATAAAAAAAAAAGTAAAATGTTTATGTGGTATCTGCTTTCGGCTTTTGATAGCCTGTTTCTCCAGCACAGATAGAAAAAATAAAGGGAGCTCTATAGAGAAGAGATTGCACTGAGTAACATTTCTAAATCACCGATCAGTGAGGGAAATAAAGGGCTTTAGAGCTTGTTGCTCACTGAAAGCAAACAAACAAACAAAAAAAAATTGTTGATTTTATTGGGACTCCTCTAGGCAGAGCATTTACCTAAAGTACAATATATTTTTATTGTACCACTGGGAGCTGGATGCAAATATTTATAAATCTTCCTTTGAGGAGGTTAGCACTCAGCTGTTTTAAATAGCTTTGTGTGCTATGAAAATCTTTAAACCAGACATCCCTCACATTTAAAAGATGCCTGCAGAGAGGCACAGGCCCGTGGTTGGAAAACACCACGTCCTCATGGATGAAGCCACCCTCCCCAACAGGAGGCTGAGGCTGAATTACCCTGCAGCAGACCCTCAGTGGTGGTGTGTGGATGAGGACCCACTGGGTCTGGACCACCCCTGGAAAGGCAGAGCAGAGCTGGGCATCAGTGGAATCCCCTGGGGCAGGCTGGGGGAAGCAGCTCCCCAATCCAGGTGCACTAAATGCTGTGCCAGGCAGAAACACAGGGGCTCAAGGATACTGCAGCCTGGTGGGCTTAGTTGCTGGCCACTCTAACAGGAACAGAGTTCATTTGTTTAAAACTCATTCAGGTATCTCTGCACTCACCATGCTCTCTTTAGAACTGCAAAGCCAGCACACTGTTGGTAACATGCAGCTGTGCTAAGGCAGTGGCAGACCAAGGCTGTAAGCGAGGTAAGAAGTGCAGGAAGGTGTTATCTTATATCATACTAGCTGACATCTTGGAAGAACTGGACAAATTGTGGCCCAGAGAGGGTTTGGATACCCTACAACGTGTCTTTTTTGCAGCTGTGTTAATTTATCATCAAGGATGGAGCCTGCATAGGCTGTGGAGAGCACACAGGGATGGCATGCAACCTGCTTGGTGCTGCTTAGCTGCACTGAACTGAAACCAGAGTCACTGGGGCAGTATAGCTCACTGTTCAGGCCACAGGTGTCTTTTGAAGCAGTTTTCTCCTGTATTGAAGGAAATATTCTTTGTCTCTTCCAGTACAGAAATTAGGGGCAGAAATTGAAGCCCAGCTTCTTAAGAAGCAAAAGCAAGCTGTTTTTCAGAAAGCAGATGGCCTTATGGGACCCCTTGCTGATGATGTTTTGCATGCTAAAAGTCTGCATGCCTTCAGGAGGAAGCTGGAGAAGTTCCTAGGAAAGGAACCTACAGAATGTTGCTACATGCACACTGCAAACCAAAAATGTTTCGCTCAGGAAGCCCTGAGCTGAAAGTGGTTGGAGGATGGAGAAGTATCTGGTGTATCTGTTTTCTTCTTGCTTTTCTCTGCACACCCGTTTATGATGCCCTTCAGAGGTGGGGTGCTGGGCTGTATGGACCTATGGCCAGGACTGGTATTGCCAGATTTGTGGTCTTTTAAACAAGCCACCCTGATCCAAGTCATCTTTACACCAGTATGACAGTGTCTGTACATTGGGACAAAAATAAACTACGTGGGACCCATGAAAAGGAAGAGCTGAAGGATGCAGGAATCTAAAACAAGAAGTGAGAAGAGAAGCCAGCTCCCAGGAGCAACCATGCCACAGAATGCAAAGTTTTCTCTGGATGATGCCCTGGCCCTTATCTTTCTTCTCTGGGCCTTGATGAGGACAACTGCCACTCATCAACTCCTGGACCAGGATGGTCACAGTCCCCTCACCAGCCCAGAAGGAAAGCCATCTGCAGGGACATAAAAATACAGAAAGAAAAGGAGCAATTCCATTTGAGTCCTGTGTCTCACCCCTCCCACTCCTCACAGGCTACCCTTTTTCTTTGCACTGAGCATTTTGTACATGTCTGTCTGGGACAACCTGCCAGGGTGGAGGAGCAGAGGGCACTCCACAGTGTGGAGTCCAACCATAGAGCTAATCCTCAGCCATAAACATGGGCAAGTTAAAGTATCAGGCTGTTTTCTCTTTTTCTTTTTTTTTCTTTTTTCATCTTTTGAAACTGGCAACAAGAAGTATTTCTACTTCTACTTCTTTCTACTTTCTACTTCTGTTCCCTGTGTTGCTGCTGATTCCACTGAGCTCTCCACACCTTGGCTCTCCAGCGTAGCACATGCCCCTTTTGGAGGCACTAAAGGGAAAATCACTTGGCCAGCATTGCTCTGAGGATGCCTGCCCTGCCCAGGAAGGCTCAGCAGGAGCACTGGAACCTCCTGGCCTGTTCCCATGGGCAGGGAAGGCTCAGAAACAGGAGTTACTGGGAGTTACTGTTGGCCATGTTCAGCAGCACCCCAGTGGTCCCAGCATGGGCACATTTGAAACACTTTGACCTTTCAGGAGCTAGAATTAATAATAACATTGATAAAATGTAAACCAGCATGGGGACATATCCAAATACTGCTGGCCTGAAAGGGTGTAAGGTAGGAAGCCAGCAAATGTGTGTGTCAGAGTAGCACAGGTCTGTCCCTGCACCACAGTGAGTCTCACCAAGGCCACCGAGCATGAATGAAGTATGAAATCCAGGTGACAATAGGCAGTCAGTCACAATGAAACATCTTCCTGGGGGGCTGTTGTGATGCCTAGAGAGGCTACCTAGAAAAGAGGCTAGACAGTGTTAAAGGAATGAAGTAGGTATTTATTAAAAGGCCTTCAAAGGATACACCTTGGGCAGTACAAGAGCCCAGGCATGGCTACACCAAAGATGAGCAGCGTGTCACAAGTTTTCCCACTTTTGTAAGTTATGGTCCATTTACGTATTGGGGTTAATTGTCCAGTTACAGCTTCAGGTTATGAAGTCTCATCTTCCCAGTATGTTCTCCTCAATTCATTGTTGTTTATACTTTTTGGGCCTGAAGCTGCAACAGTGTCCTTGGTTCTCGGGCTGGCTGGAAAAGGATTGTTTTGTCTAACTAACTGTGAAGAGAACTTGCTAACACTTTATATGAAGTTCAGAGTTATATACTAATGCAGTACAGAATCTGGAAAATATGAAAGCTAAAAACTTAAGGCATTGGTTGACATTATTATTCTAGATCAAGAAGCAAATCCTACATGTTAGTTACTTAGCAGATGAAGTTACCATGCCAACTCATATGCTACCTTTTTTTTTTAATTATTATTATTGCAAGAGTAGGCAGCACTCCCTTGAGATTTCACAAAAGGGGAGGAAAAATGTCAAAGTGCCAAGAATATAATGGAATTTCTAGCCTCAGCCCTATTTTCCATAGATCTGTTTTTCAGCTTACATCCTGCTCCTTCTCATGGCAGCAGCAAGGCTAAGCCAAGAGACTCTCTGAATGGTAATTTAGTGGCCAGCCCACGATATTGTGGTGCTACACTCCAGTAATCCGCAGTTCTCTACCCCCGCTTCACACAATTTTCAGGGAACTAATGCAAGGAGCTGGTGCCAAATGATTGCACAGCCTTCCCCCAACCTCTTCTTGACTTCTCTGCATTTCTTTCTTTGTTCACTGCTTCTCATTGCCTTCCCATCTGTCTTCATTCCTCTACTAAAAGGATTTTTATTTCTGACAGCTATTTTCCATTTTTTTCCTCTGTTGTCTTTACTTGTTTTCCTTCACAAAATGTATTATATTCCTGTCTCTCCCCCCCACTCAGTGCTGCCTCTTCTGTTCTCCATCATCTCTGGGGCCCCCTTGCAGAGTGTGGACCCTCCAGGGGACCAGATGTGGGGGCCACCACTGGGATGCTGGGAAGCAGGGAATTAGCTGTCCATACCAGTAACAATTTCAAATATGCACTAATTCAGCCGGAATATGAGAAAGCCTTTGCCTAACAGACCCGGTGTGTTAAATCTTCCTGCAAGTAGAATGAAAAGTCTCCCTAAATTTAGTGTACTTTGCTTTCTGTCTTGGGATTAAAAGCCACTCAATTCCAAAAAAGCATGGGTGCTGCTCTCCCAGGAAAAATCCAGTGATGGAGGATGTATGAAAGGAGAGGGGCTGCAGGGAGGAGGTTGGAGGCAGGATGTGACTGCCAGCTTCCGACACCTCTTTGGGAACCTGCGTGGGATTGGTGTATTGAGGCACAACAAGACTCCTGAGTGCCTACAAAAGAGGCGGATCCAGCGGAGCGCAGCCCCTGCTGGCGGTGCCTGCTGGCACAGCCGCGCGTCCTTGGCACCGCGCTCCGCTGGATCAGCGCTGCATCCACTCGTGCCCGGCGGCAGCTTGAGTCAACACTGCCGTGTGTTTGCTCGACACGCCGCGGCGATGGGGAGGATTCCTGGCAGGGGCTGTGCAGCTGCTGGAGGGACGTGGCAGGGGTCTGGGAACTCGCTATTCTTGCAGCAGATCTGGGCAGGGTGACACCAACCAGCACTGTCAGATCTTGTTCCTGACCTTACATCCCTTGTTGTAAAAAGACATTGAGCCCAGGGCTCGCCTTCGCCAAGAGTCAGCTCCACCCCCTAAGAAGCAGAAGCACTATACCTGCACTAGTTTCACACCCTCTTTTCTTTAAGGTATCTGCATGAACCAGAAAAACAGGGCATAGACCTTTGTCCCAAGTAATGGTTCTTTCATGACTTGCCTTGCATGGCTTTTTCCTGCTTATCTGTCCACAGACCGGGTCAGTGAAGTTCAAGGATGTGATATGGGCTGTGACTCAGCAGCTGGCTTGTGACCAAAACCAAACAGGATGCATTAATTTGTCCTGGTCAACATCCACTGCCAAGTCCTGCTTTTTATCTTACTGAGGGATCTTGGCTATTGACCATTGTATTCAAATGCTGTCAGGTGCACTGGCCATGAGAGATGCTCCTCAGTTGTTGACAGACAACACAGCAGGTAAATATGAATAATTACTCCAGTTCTAACTTTCTCCAATGTATTCTGATGCTTGGGTTTTCAATGTCAGGTTTTACACATCTATTTGACTTTTTCTGTTGCCACTGGACTCCACAACATGTGGAAGCCTGACTCAGTGATCTGTAACAGGACTTCCCAAAAGTGCCCAATGTCTGGCAGCTCTGCTCCCACCAAAGCTGCTGGGCATGAGGCAAATCCATACTAATTTCCTGCCACCTACTCCTCAAAGACACAAAAATACTTTGGAAGTATCAAGCTGAAGCAGAAGCAGTCCTTAGACTTTGGAGAGGCTGCTCACAGGGATGAGGACTATCCCCACTTATCAGTGCTGCCATAGGCTTGGAGAGATTGGAGGCTGTGGATTCAATAAATTACACCAGTGCAATTACTGGTTTGCACATAATTACCTGAGTCATGGCTTGTGGGGGAGATTATTTTCATCTCAGTGCAGTGCTGTAGCACTGTGGGTTGTACGAGGTGATGCAGCGTGTAGTAAATCTGAAACCAAACTACCCTTGCACTGAGTAACTCATAGCCCACAACTGCAGCTTGAGTGGAGTGTGAATTGCATGTCAGAATATGATGCTGAAAGAAACAACAAAAGCCTAATAGGGAGGAAACAGAGAAACTAAGTAAGGAAAATCAAAAAGGTTTGCTGGTTATATTCTTTCAATCTGATAAAAGTCAATAATGTATTAGAGACAAGTGTTTAATAGGTCAAAGAAGAGGAGATGACTGACATTCCTCTGCAATGTGGAACAAAGATAATCACCATGAGGCCAAATTTTCTAAACATCAGTCTGGCAGATGAGGCCAGAGAGGCAATTAAAATGCAGGAGACAAAATGTGCCATAGCCACAGAAGCAATACAAATTTGGCTTCATTGTTTATCCTTTGATTTTTCAGCAGGCTGGGGAAGATATTTTTGTTGTGACTTAAAATGTGATTTACTGCTCTCGTTGCTATTTCGCAATCATAGAGAGGGAGGATTTACACACCTTATTGTCATCTTCTCTCATCCTCATTCACACCTTCCAAGAAAATGTGTCTCAAAAGGCTGATTAGGAAACAATGCAGAAGAGTCAATGACTCTGGTTAATTTAAACACATCTATGTTTGCTGTTCTGGACAACTGCTAGATATGAACCAAAATCCAAATTCCTGCATGAGAGAGGACTGAAGCCTGACTCAGAGCAAAGCTCTGTGGTTCCAGCATGCCTGCCAGGCACTGCCCTGGGAGGATGGTGCCAGTATCCGTTTTGAAGACAACAAAGCAGTCCCTGGTGCAAGGCCAGGCAGCCACCTCTGGTTGGGCAACTTTGTACTTATCTGGGTGAGTGTCTGGCTGCCAAGGTGTGCTTGCATGATGGGGGACACCAAAGAGGACACCAGGCATCACCTGCCACCTCCTGCTGGCCAGTTCTAACCACAGAATGAAAGTAAAAAGTGGAGAGGGGCAGGAAAGATCAGGCAAGATTTTGTGTAAAACACTTAAAAAAAGCCAAGCCAGAACAATAAAACAAAGCAAAACATTGAAAAATTTAACATTTAGTTGAATCATAAATTGATTCCTTCCTTTCCCCCATCAGATTCCTCAGTATGGCTGCTGGTCTGAGAAATCAGGCAAGAGAGATGCCCCCCACCATGGCACCAGCCTGCACTGGGTGCTGCAGCTCCCTCTGGGCTTGCCCAGCTCCAAGGTGTCCATCTGTATGGTCAAGACAGAGCTCTGCAGTGCTGCTCAGTGTGTGGAATGAGT
The DNA here is from genome assembly GCA_013397375.1 of Toxostoma redivivum. Lineage (NCBI taxonomy): Eukaryota > Metazoa > Chordata > Aves > Passeriformes > Mimidae > Toxostoma > Toxostoma redivivum. The sequence goes on along the minus strand of VXBI01006938.1, from coordinate 680,347 downwards.
GCTTGAGGCAGCTGGGTGCTCAGGAAGGAGCTGCTGCTTCCCTGCAGGGAGAAAGGAAAAAGTCTCCTGCTGGGAAGGGATGCTGTTGACAGCCACCAGGAGCCAGGAACTCATGTGGGGCCCCATAAAAACAGACAGAGAGCTGAACTCACTCCTCTCTGATGAGCTCAAAATGATTTTTAAAATTGTTCTTTCTTTCCTGTAGTGGCAATGGAAAAGCTAAGTGACACTGGAAGCACTGAGAAACAGCCAAGAGTCCCAGGCTCTGGGCTGGGGACCCCATCCCTGGGGTAGTATGGGTGCTGTACCCACAGCAACGTGCTCAGCAGGGACACAGGCACCACTGCAAACTGCAGGGCTGGCTCCAGGACAGTGCCCAGGCAGTGGGGACAGAGCTCCCAGGAGAGCCCAGCTCCATGGTGGCACAGCTGAGAGCTGCACTGACACAGCACTGAGAGCTCCATCCATCTTCCAGCTTTCCAACTCACACCAGACTTTCCAGCACACCCTTGGCTCTACAGAGATGAGTTTGGCTCAGTCCTAAGAGGGATGTGAACTGGAGTTTTCTGCATACCAAGGCTGTGCTGTGACTTGTAGGGCATGTCGTGTCCTCTAAACAGTGTCAGTAGCATTAGGTCAAATTAAACTACATCTGCTGGTGAAAGAGGAGAGAGGTTGGCAGGGTTTGCCCTAGGAGGTGGTGCATATGATGCCAATTGCTCAATTTCATCTATGCCACAGTGTGTTTCGTGCTGCAGGAACCTCACAAATATTGCTTGGAGGAATATTCAGAGAGCTCAGGGATAAAGCCACGGCTGTGTTGCTATGAAGTTTGACCCCACCTCAGCAGAGGGGCACAGAGTGGTCCAAGGCACTGTTGGCATGAGGACTAGGAGAGCAGTAGGGTCTGGGCTGTCAGGTCCCTGAGGAATGTGGATGTCTGCAATCTCTATCTTTTACTCTTGTGCCTCTGCAAGTGCTGGATTTTATTCCTTTCCCACGGTGAAAAGTTGAATCTTAAGTTTGTGTAGTGGTATGCTTCCATTCCTGCAAGATTTATTGGGCAAAGTCAGACTGACTTTCAGTGACTTTCAGACTCAGAAGCAGAAGATGTCTCATGAACACTATCCAGAGAGTAAAATAAAAATTATTTTGTGCTTTAATTTTCACCCTGCTGCCACTGCAGCATGGCAGAAGGAAAGAAGCAGAGAGAAACACTACAGGAGGGTGAAATTTTCACTGCAAGAGTTGGAATGAAAGGAGATGGGATATCCTGGGGTCCTTTGCTGTCCCCTGCATAGACACACGTGTGTGAACACAACCATCTCTCTGCAAACACATGCAGACAGGTACTACTACAGCATGCTTTTCTGTGATGTAGTGGCATGTGGTGGTAGGGACACAGTATAAATGTGAAGCCTTTGTTTCCCAAGTTGGAAGAAAGTCGGTTTTGTCTTCCCCAGGTCCAACACTGCCTCACTGATTTTTGATGCTGGAGCAGATAGAGGCAATTAAGCAGATCTTTTGCTTTCAGGTTCTGACTGCAGTATTCCGAGATTTTTGCAAGAGCACCCTGGGAGCCGGGACACCCACACATCCCGGTGGGAGCTCTGCCCTCCCAGCGGCACGAACCCCGCGGCAGAGGGAGCCCACCCCCAAGCAGCTTCTCCTTGTTTCACCCTGGATAAACCCCAGCTTCCCGCTGACATACTCACACAGTCAGCCCAGTACTGCAGAATTACATCTGCTCCACTTGCCTTCTTGTTTTTTCCCCTGGGGAAATGGGATATATAGGCTTTCTTAAAGGGCCACACGGCATACGGGGTGTGAGCCGGAGTCCGGTTTGGTGTGACATCCTGCGACCCTGCGGGGCTCATGGGGGGAATTGCTGCCGCCGGTCCCGGTGCCGCTGCCGGCTGAAGGGCAGGGGATTGCAGAGGGGCGGCTGAGCGGTTTGCAGGGTGCCTGCCATGGCAGCGATGCCGGAGGAACCGGGCTGCTGCCGCCCAGCTTATGGGTGGGAGCCCGTGGGCCAAGGGTGGCCGGGAGGGCAGTGCAAGTGGCCACGCTCCCCACAAGCAGCCACCCCCTGTTTGGCAGCAGGACGGCCCATGGCCCCAAAAAGCCAGTCCCCACGGGGGTGCCTGCACACGAGTGGGCTTCCCCTGCGCTCCTGCAGCTGGAACTCTGTGGAGACACGGGGTCTGGCTGGCACTGGCAGCCTTTCCAATGGCACGTGTGCTGCCATACACTGCCCTTGCACCCATTTCGGCGGCAGCCACAAGGAGGGGGACACCATCCACCAGCACATGTGAGCAATGCTCAGTGCTCCTGTCACTGCTGTAAACCAAATAAGACCCTACAAAAAAAAAAAAGATGACGTTTTTGCAGCAGCACCTGTTATCCTGCTGCAATTAGGGATCCATTATAGGCCCCCACACCAAATGGTTTCAAAACATGGCTATATAAATCCCCTTGGACTGGGGAAGAAAAACTCTGCCAGTGAACTGGCCCACTTGAAAGGACAAGCAGGATTGACAGACACCTGTCGGGGCAGAGTGCTCTGGGGCTACTCAAATTATACACCTGCATCCCTTGACTGCCACGATGACATGCAGTTTCCCACCTATCTCCTTGGCAGCTGCCCACACTCCTGCTGCTCCAGGGGATTCTGGCACTGTTTTCTACTGGTCTCCAGTGTTCCATAGGGATTATGCATTTATTAAAATAAAGGACAAGCTCCTAGAACTGGTTTGCAATAGCGTCATTAGACAGATTCCAGTCAGCCAGAAGAGGTGCCCAGTGTTTTGCAGCAGCAGGAACAAGGGTTTGCAAACACTCTAATAACTGGTTAGGAGCTACTGCCTTTGTTGGCTTAATAACCAGCTAGGGCTTAACCAGTTCATTCTGAACAAAATGACATCATGATTTCTGCACCAGCTGGTTCCACCCACTCCACCATCACACAGAAATGATGCCCAGCTCTCTCCACATGATGGAAAATATTCTGAGGGTCAGACTGGTGGACTGCACATGAAATAGTCTGGAGCATATCAACCAAAAAGAGTGACTGGGCTCTGATGCATGCCGTGAGTGTGGCTTGGTTATAAAACCTTCAGCTGCCTCACAGAGATGAGGCCCCTCTGCCATCTCTGACCACCCACCCTCACAGGGGCAGCTCATTAAGTGAATTATCTCTGCAATGATGAGCTCCTGCAAACGTTCATTGGCACAACAGATTTGAGCAGTTTCAGCAGACTTATGAGTTTAGCATTTATGGAGTCATTGATATGTGAATTAAGCACTGACTGACTGAGACTAAATCTTCAAAAGGAGTCATAATCTCTATAGAAATATAATGATTACAGTGACAACATCTTCAATGAAACTTCAAAAACACTAATTTTAAAAAAATGGTACAGAAGTGTATATTTAAATAAAGGACTAGTTCTCAGTTTTTCCCATCCACCAAAGGTAAAGAAAATTCAGATTTCCAGAGGTCAGGCTTCATCCAGGGAGATGTTCAGTAAAAATTGCTTCTCACTTCCCTGGGGCATTGCTCCCAAAGCTCACACTGGTGTGGGCAATAAAAAGGTGTGATACAAGAGCCCTTCAGCACTGGAAGAAAGCCAGGGACTCAAAGTGTTACACAGGTAAGAACTAGCCTGCACCTTTCCTCCCTCTATCAAACCAAGCCTGAGATTAACCTGGAGAAAGTTCAGCCAAGAAAAGACCAAAGAGGTTTCTCCCAAGGCTCCACTGGGTTTTCTCAAGGTCCTTATGCTTTAGAATGTCCTGCAGCAATGTGTTAAACAAATGTTAACCAGGCTTTGGTAAAGTTTTTGAGCACTGTAGAGTGGAAATTTTGGTGCAGTAAAGCAAAACCCTGCTAAGGAGAAGCACAAGCTCCTGCTCTATGCAACCTCCCCATCATCTGCAGCAGAGACAGTGCTGAGCTCCCAGCAGGGCTTTATTCCTGCTCAAAAGGCTGCTATCCACCAGGAACAATCAGCCATAGCCAGCTCCAAGAGGAAACTCTCACTGTTAAGTTTGATGCCCCAGCTCCAGGAGATGGGGCTGGTTACCCCCTGCTCTTTTGGACATCAGACTCCATCCCACTGAAGCCAGTGGAGTCGCATCACAGTGAAAAGCTGAGGCAGCAGGCTGGTGTTTTGGCAAAGCATAGGGTGAATTAAGAGCAGAAGCACAATCACATAGCTAATCCACTGTCAGTGTCATGCACAAAGAACTTCTGCTCTTTGAGTTCTGGTTTGGAAGCTCCTGTGATGAGAGGGATGAGGGCACCCGTCTCAGTAGGACACAGCAGCTTCCTCCTGAAGCGAATGAGCTGTGACATTTCAGTCTCGAGGCTGGGGTGATGGATTCCACCCTGGCCTTGCTGATGCTCACTGCAAACTAATGGGCTATGGAGAGCACAACCTGCACAGCCAGTTTTTTGCAATTACCTTCCATCTACTCATGAGCTCACAGCAATCACAAATAAGCAGAAGGAATTGCTCAGCAGGTGCCACCACAGTGCATCCCTGATGCACCAGCTGAGCATCTCCAGGAGCTGAGCTGCTGCCAGGCTGGGTGAGCACACAGGCACTGCCCCAGCCCTGGCTGTACCACGCAGCTCTGGGGTCAGTGGGGGCTGGTCTGTGCCTGCGGGCAAAATGTGCTTGTGGGGCGGTTGCAGCAAGAATCAGGAGAGTGGGGAAGCCTGTATCCCAGCCTTACCATCTCTGTTGGGCTTACATGAGTCCTGGCATGCTTCAGCACAGCTGGCATAGCACACTGGGGCTGGTGGCTTGCTGAAAGTGTTAAAACAATTTCATTGAAAAAGAAGAAAGCCAGTGTGAGAGATCCTGCTCAAACAGGCCTGTTCCAGACCTTTTTGGAGAGGAGAGTAAGGAAAACTTTGATGTTTACCCTTCAAAAGCACTTAGGATGGACTTCCACAGCAGTGGCAGCTCTCATGAAAAATCCTCCTGGACCACCTTTCTGCAACAAAATGAGCACTTGTGATTTTGTTCCCTGGTCTGATATATACTAGTTCAAGTGGTCTCCTCCCATGGCTACACAGGAACGGTTAGGACACCATCCTTAGGTCTGGAGCACATCCTCTCCCAGATGTGGTAACACTCTTGTGTTTTGCAGAAATGCACCTTCCAAATCCTTCCACTCAAACCTAGAGGCAAGCATCCTTTCTGTACAAGCCAGCCTCCAAATCACAAACTGCTTCTTTCTTGCAAATGGATTTTTCAGCTTAAGGCTCAAACCTCCCTCAACCTAAAAGCAGAAAGAAAAATATTTCAGGTGAAACAATATTTCTCATTTCCCTGCAAACCACCCCTCAGGAGGAAAAGGCTGCATTGGCATGTGCAGCCTCTGAGCATGTCTTTGCCTCATCCATCATCATCAATGCTGTTAGAAATATCAAGCCTCTCTGCTGCAATAAATCACTGCAGCTCTGGGGTCTCCTCCCCCCACACAGGCTGAGATTTCAAATGAAACCTGCAGAAAGGGAGTGGGTCACAGCACACCCCACCAGGACTGTGCCAGCTGGGTTGCCGAGGCTGTAAGGGGGCATCTGGTGCAGCTTTCTGGATATGCATCATAGCAGTATTCCCCTGGAGCCTCAGCAATGTGTTTTTCTCCAGGCCTTTGGAGCTGGTGAAAACCTTGGTGCTGTGGAGGGAATTGCAGGACCCCCTCAAACCACTCTCCCTGCCCCTCACCTCTGCCAAGGAGCACTGTACCTCTGTGGTCTTATACTGCTCCAGGGGTGTTGTTGCAGGAAAAGAAATAAGAAAGAAGACAACAAATACGAGCAAAAGACACAGAGAAGAGATAAGGGATCAAATAAACTCCAAACCAAATATTCCAAAGGGTCAGGAGGCAAAGCAGCAGTTGAAAGGCTCACAGAGGTTTGTGGGCAAAAGGCATTAGGGAGCTGTTAGACAGCAACACCCCTGCAGATTTTAATGCACCTACAACTTGACAGAACACTTTCCAAAAGTCATAATTGAAGAAAAATGGTAAACAACTGCAAAACCTAGTACATTTTTAAATTCCCATGATCTTCTGTGGACAGATACCTAGAAACAACATTGCCCTGATGGCATTTCCTGGAACAGGAGTGTTCCTTGAGAGCTGCTGCTAGGACAGAGCACCAGAAAGGGTTGTAGGGAGAGAGGTGGGATTCAGAGCTCCCTCAGGATTGTGTTTATCAACACCCCAGCAGGCCCTGGTGCTAGCTGGGTTTTAGAGTAGTTGACAGCACCCAGAGAGGCCCAGATCAGACCCCATCCATGCTGGACCTGCTGCCTGGCAGCACCCCAGTCACAGTGAGTCTGTCTGTACCAACCCACACTATGTAAATATTTTGTGGATGAGGCAATTAAAACCTGGATGGAAAGAGGCTTAGTTAGACTTTGTGTCCAAAGGGGCTTTCCACCCCTCAACCTGTGCCTGAATAAACAGTTCATTCCTTTGTTCACATTGTCAACCTGCCAGGTGGCAGAAGCATTATCAGTAATGTTTTTCCCCAGCAGGGCAGACTCTGGCTTACACAACTTTGAAGAGCCCAAGGACAGAAATCTCAGCACTGCACTTCCTGGCTGAGGGAGGCTTCAGGAAGGACTCCTCCTGAACTATGGGGCAGCCACAAATCATGTTCTGCCCAGCCCCATCTCTCCATCAGGCCAATGTCACACCAAGTCTATGCTGCCATGCTTCTCTGTTTAATATGATATAATTATTCCCATCCCACACTTTCCATCTCCTGGACACAGAGTCTCTAACAGAGGTAGAGGAGACTGTTATCCTCTGTTCTCTCCCTCTGTTCTCCTCTGCAGAACACAAAGTCCAAATGTCATTTATTGCATCTATCCATCACTAACCTGTCTGATGTCCCTTGTCACACAGACAGGTGACATGCTGGCAGCTTCTAAAGCAAAGAAGTGCACACTGCCCATGGCATGGTGGCACCTCCAATTTACCCCTCTTATTTTACACCAGGACCATGGACACCTGGCAGCTTGAGTTGCCTCTGCCTGGGCACTAAAGGAGCCCCAGGGTTAAATAATTTTATACAGCTCAGTGACAAACCAAGTGACAGTGTTTAATGTTATTTAAACCTTCAAGGCCCCTTTTTTCATGCTCTTTTGCTTTGAGTTCCCTCCAAGGTTCCCAAATGCTCTGAGAACAGAGGGATCCAGGGCTAGCAACCTTATGGAAATAAATGCCCACAGGGAAAAGTGAAGACGTGAATATATAAATATTTAACCAGGCGACACATTACTACCTGCCCCTCATCCACGTCTGGCAATCATTACTGGGACCAAGCCACCCATGACCTGCAAAAACGGGGCAGAAGGGGCTGAAATACAGCCATCCACAGAGCAGCTCTAGGGCTGCTTTTGAACTCCCCTGCCAGTAGTGCGGGGCTTCAGCCCATCAGGACAGGACCTCCTCCTGAAATCCTCCATCCTCTCATTGCCCCAGGCCATCTCAAGGCAGCAGCTCACCCCATCGTAGAACCTCTGGTTCGAGGCCCCATCTCCACTTGCAGGGTAATAATTAACTGTGAAGTTTTTCCCCACCTCTTCTTATAAATGCTCAGACAGTGAAAGTGAAACAGTGCCGAGTCTTTTCCAGAGATCAAACAGGTGAAAGTGCTGGAGCTCTTGGGCAGGTGCAGACAGGCCTTTTTTCCCCACTTCTAACAGCCCTTTTCAGAAGGTAGAGGAGGATGGAGAGCAGCACCATTCCCAGAGGGAGCCCCTCAGCCAGCACATGTGTGAGTGATGGTGCCCCAGTCAGCTGAGGTGGATGAGCTGGCCCAGACCTCTGTCCTGCAGAGCTGCTCACCTGCCACTGCATCTGCACTGGATTTCCTGCAGCACGCAGCTGCTCTCAGTTTCGTGGATCACACCTGTGCTATCCCAGCTTGCTGAAGAGAGGATCACTTCAGTCAGTACTGGGGTATGTATTCCTTTCCTTTCTCATGGGCTCACACCTTTTATTCCTTTTCCCCTTTCTTTCTCCATGTAGGTCACCCCTTTGACCATAGCTGCTGCTCTTCTCTGTCTCTGCAGAACCCCCATGCAGAGTCTGAGCTGAGATCTCAGCCTCTTTTCAGTGAAATCCCTGGACAGTGGGGTGCCCTCCTCTCCCTCCCACCCTCTGTATGGGCTGTGATGGGTGAGGTTCTGAGCAAGGTAGTGAATGGTTAAATATTCCTCCCATGAGAGTGTGAGGCAGAGTCTGAGCCCCACTGAGGAAGCAGCTCAGCAAACCCATGGGAAGATGTCATCCCTGAAGTTCACAGCCTGTAAAATAACCATGCAAAAGGGATCAAAACTCTGTCTGAGGAAGGATGAGATCTATTTCCAAAGTCCCAATATGTCTATTGACTGCAATAATTTTTCAATCTCTGGCTTCTGTGGGCTGGACAGGCCCAAGACAGGCAGTTCCTCTGTCACAAGAATAGCTGTTTCTAATAATTTGAACTGTTCACTCAGCTGCCTTAAGCCCGCTTTGGAGAAACGTGGCATTTTCCATCCGCAGGGCACTGCAATGTACAATGGCTCTGTGAACTGGCTGTATCAGCTGGTGGTCTGATGGGAACTCTTTGCAAGGGAGGAGAGGCAAAATCTCTCTCCTCCCTCTTGCAAAACACCTGGGCCAGCCCTCAGAGTGGGCAAAGGGGAGTTTGTCTGTAGCAGGGCAGGAGCTGAGCAAGTGCAGAGGCTGTGACTGGAGCCCAGCAGCACTGACAGGAGCACTTCTGCTGAAATCTGGAATCACCTGCAGCATCCCCTGCAGCTTGTGCAGAGAGGTGTGTTTGACCTTGGAAATATCTATCCTTAGCATGATAGGATGCAGTGCTCTGAGGCAGGATGAGTGGTGTGAACTCTTCCTGCCTTGTACTGCCTCCTGAGCTGTAACCATGACAATTCAGAGTGCAGAGATAGCTGTGGCTTTAGTGGAAGGGGCTAGAGCAGAACTCAGCCTCCTGCTGGGAACCACTCACCCCTGAGCCACCTCCAGCAGCAGCAGCAGCAGCTCAGGGTTTGAGCAGGGCAGAAGTAGCAACAAAACCCAAAGTTGCCATATTCACATCAGAAAGTGGAAATAACCCAGTGAGATTCAGGATTATTATTCCTGCATGGCTAGAAATCTACCTAGAAGAGTGGAAAGTAAAACCATATCTGGTTACCCACTGAAACAGTATGTTTGCACAGATTTCAACATCTCTGACATCTCATGATTCCTTGGTGCTGGAGAAATAGTTGCCACTTAACTGTTTTATGAAGTTAAGTGAAGCCTTCCAGAGCACCAGGTGCAGGGCAGTGTCTGCTGTCTGTGGGTAGAGAGATTGTTTCAGCAGCTATAGGCTACATCTTACTCTGTCCTTGTATTTAGGCACAGGAAAGGAATGGGCCAGATTTTCAGTCCAGGACTGGCTTTTGAGACACAGTAATATCCTGTTAAGGACATCTCTAATTCTGCTGTTTTATGCATTTTAGTGATTGTCATCAACCTCTTTGGTAAACCTCCCATTGAAAGACAAGATAAATAGAAATATGGAGTTAGACACAAGGAGTGTGACTTCAGAACCAGCCTCTCCAATGAACGGTGCAGAGAAGGAAAAGATGGAAGTCTCTTCTGAACTGAGTAGCCCAGATTCACAGAGGAGGGACAGTGGGTTCTTTGAAAGAGGTATTAAAACAGTGTTAAGCATCCGGAAATCAAAACGAAGTCTGAATAAAGAGAGAGGGAAGGAAGATACTGGCACTTGGAATGCAAAAAAACTTCTGCAAACACTCAGGAGATATGAGGAGAACAAACCCACAATCGGTAATAGCGTGGAGAAGATTGTTGAAATATGTGAGCCCATTGAAGCAAAACCTCTTTCAGGTAAGACACAAAACCACCACATTTTCTTGGTGGGATAAATGTAACATTAATTTACAGTGTGCAAGGCTTGGGCCCAACAGAGGTGCTAAAGAACCAGGCATCCCTTCACAAGGGAGAGGCAACTGCACCCCTTGCATGGACTTATAGGGTGTTACCTGGCCCAGCCTGGGCAAGGCTCTGCCACTGAACATGCTGCTCTGTGGCCTCCTCTAGCTATATCAGCAGCCTGCCTATCAACCTGTCAGTGTGACATTGCCCTTCACACATATCAGTCACCAAGCTGCTGAGCACACTTTGGGAACTGCTGGTCTGATATACCTACAAGTGCAGTGTCCTATTGCCTGCATTGCTGTCCTGGACAATTTCTGCTCTTCAGCTCTCAGACTGATGGTCCCCCAACTGTGCTCTGTAGGGTGCTGCAAGACCTAGAGGGGAAGAAAGATGGCTTGGCCATGATCTGGTTTGGAAGCTCCACTTTGGTTCCTAATCTTAGAGATCGCCTTGCAAAGAGACTTCCACAGATATTTTGCTCTCTTGCATTGACTTTCTGCCTGTCCTCACAACAGCAGTGCTGCAAGTATTTGATTTTTGTCTTCCTCAGGCTGGCTACTCTCATGTGTTTTGCCAGCATAGATAGATCTCAGACAAATTATAACAATTCCCTTTCCCCAGGTGTGAGCATACTGCAATAACTTTGATCATGGTTTGAGCACTGCTGTTCTCCACCTTCTCAAGGCAGAGGTACTACAATGCATTCATCTGGAGACAGACTGAGGTGAAACAATATGACTTGGCCTTTCCTCAGTCTAAATTTCTAGAAAGAAATTATCAGTGTGTTGCATAGGGTGCCACAGGGATCAGATGCACAGGCTGACTGCCTCACTGCTGTAAGGTGCTCTACTGTGCTGGGAAGTGATTTACTGCTTTTCATTGATACATTGTGAGCTTGGTAAGCTGGATCTGAGCCCATCTCATAAACTTCGCTAGTCTGATCTCCAAGGGTCAGAGATGAGGAGTGGCAGAAAATGTTATCACAAGCTTTCTGATCTCCTGAAATAAACGAGCTGAGAAATTGCATGAATAAGGCCCATTCTCTGCCCAGTAGCTTGTGTTTGGCCTGGACTAGAGCAGGTCTGTCAGAAACACATCCCATCCTGAGATAATATGGCAAGTGATGGAGATTCCACCACGTGCACCATTAAGCTGCATAATAGTTAATTGCCTTTCAATTGTCTTTCTTCAACCACCAGCTGGCTGATCTTGTATTGCTGAATTAAAGATCCATTTAGCACCCAACATCACCTCCCTGAATAATTATCATAGATGATGATTAAATGGTGTTTTCTCACTTTGATAAATAGAACAGAATGTATTCCTCTAGTCTCTCACTGCAAGCATTTGTGTAAACACAGGTTTTATATTAATTTATCTAGAACAGACTAAGTTAATTGGTAGAATTTCCCACCCTTCTGAGTGCAGAAGCAACTATAGCACCATATAGGCACTCAAAGATCTATGTGTTCTGTGATGCATCAATTTTTTGGTTATTTGGCATATTTCTGTCTTCATGCAGATATTCTTATGCTACAAAGATTAGTTGGTACATATGGTATGAAACCTGTGTGCAGACAAGCCGAAGGGCAGAAATTATGTGCTATGAATTAGTCCTTCTTTGAGTGCTCTCCAGTTTTTTCATATAATTTTGTATGTGTATGTCCAAGAAGCACCTGACTGTGGGCTCACATACAGGAGGCTCTCTCAGGGCCCTGGTATCTCTGAGGACATGCTTGTGGGCAGGCTGGGACAGACATAACCATTGAGAGAGATATTTGACCCAAGAGCTCAGGACACCCAAAGGTGTCTGTCCTGCTGTGCTCCCTCCCACTACCCCAGCCAGAGCCCTGGGCACTGTCCTGTCCTCTTGGACAGCCTTTCAGATGCTCTTTCATCCAGAGGTGCCTGAGCTGGGCTACACTACCATGGCCAGCACAGCAGCAGAGCTGTGCTGAGCACAGAGGTATGCAGGGAAACAAGGACATCCATACTAAGGGAAATCCTGCTGGTAAGGTATATCCTGAACCATTCCTGCTGCCTGTGCCACCTCATCTCCACACCAGCAGAGGGGCAGAGCCAGAGGCAGTTTCATGCAGCCTGAACCTCCAGTGTCCCTCTGTGCAGCCTCACCAGCCATTGTTTGAGGCCTCCCTGCAGGGCTATCAGCAGGTTTTTTGATATTTCCTGTCTCTATAACCAACTGTTCAGGGATGTGGCTCAATTTGCAGTGATTGGTTTCCCACTGTTTTCCTCTCCTGTGTCAAACAGAAGCTGGAGAGATCAGGGAGGCCCAGGGGCAGTCTCAGAGGCACTGCTGGGACCTGACTACTCTCAGCAGCCCCCTGCAAGTCTCCCTGTCAGGCACCTTGTCCTGTTACCAACCTGTCAATGGCCTAATGCCCGCTTTGTCCCAACCCCTTCCCACCTGTTTCTGCAGTAATGGAAATCCATGAACTTATTCAGAAAAGACAACTTTTGGAAGCATTTGCAAGTATCAAGTTAATGGAAGATGAGACTATCTCTGAACGGGATTCTGAGAAATACAGTGATAACCCCCAGGAGCTTGTACGGAAATCCAAGGATGTGGATTTGCTTTATAACTCCATCACAAATGCAATCCAGTCCATAGTGGAGGGAACACTGGAGGATCCCACTTTACAGCACACCATGCTGACCTCCATGGTGACTTTAATTGCCCGTGAAGAAGCAGCTCATCCCAACACAGACAATGCTTCTCGTCCTGGGTCAGATTTGCTCGGCAGGCCCAGAAAGTGGAGGGAGCAATGGAGGGAAGCTGTCAACGAGAGTGCAAGAAAAAGAGTCCTGAAGGCACCCATGGCATCAAGGGAAGAAGCAACTTCTTGGCTTGATCTCCACTTACAGTTCCTCCAGGAACATCTGAGGGAAGATTTACTGAAAATCAAGTCATCGGTAAAAAAATGCTATCCAGAGGAGTACCAGGTGTGTGACAGATACGTGGAAGCTTTTCACAATGCCATTGCCTCACATTTGCAAGAACTCTCCCAGGGACCACTGGACTTCCACGAGCTATACACCTTGCTTGACTGGGTGGCCAACACCTACCACAGGTGAGCTGCTGTGTTTGCCACAGTACCTCTGCCTCCTCCAGGGAGCCATGGGGCTGTGGGGTACTCCAAAAGCACCAAGCCTGTCTCAGTTTTCCAAGCAAGCAAGCAAGCGAGATGCAGTGACTACAGTGGAGTCAGATAGCAAATCTATTAATAGCTGGGGGCAAAGGTCTGTGGATAAAGCACTTGCTTTTTACAGATCTACATCAGCCCATTTCCCCCTCCTTCTCCCACTTGCTGTTTCCACATGCCAGGAAGCTCCTCCCTGCATTTGATAAACCTGCTCTGATAAACCTGCTCCTTTCTGCATATATTTTGCAAGATCCAACAGCTATTTCAGAGACTTTTCCAGGCACAGGCAGGGGCCTATGGGGGGGGTCTTCTTCCTGTTTAATTAAAATTGTGATGCATTTGGAAATGGGCCACGTTAACCCCTATGCATGGGTCAGAGTTGTCTTAAAGAGGAGTCAAGACATCATCGAGGGTAATTATACACATGAAAACAAAGGTTTTGTCTCAGATGTGTCCACTGGTTGAATGGGAGGGGTTTAAGACATAGCTCTTTGCAGTTCAGGGGTCTGAAAATAAGCATGTGAAACAGTTAGTCAAAGCAAAAATGTGTCTGCCCTGGTAGCTGGCTTCCAGGTATGGCCTGAACCAGATGTTCAAGGAAGGGACAAACACAAACCCATTGGCAGCTCTCAAATAAAACAAAGAAGGATTGAAGGCAGGGGTATCAGCACTGAGCCAAACAGTGGGTTAAAATGGCCAGAAAGGGGGCAACGACACAGCAGGGCAAGGAGCAGCACACTGTTGCCCAGAACACCCCTAGCCTGTGGTAGCTTTTGAATAAGAAACATTTGCACTGCGGATGGTTTTTGTTTTGAACAGCCCTCAACAGGTTTCTTCTGTGAACTTACCCAGTTCTGCTTTTAAAACCCCACCTAGAGTGTGGTGACCATATTGATGTTTGTAACCCCCTCATCATCACAAATCCCTGCAGATCTCATCTGAAGGGAAATTCCTGCATGGCCCCACTCCAGCATTGCAGGAGAGCAGGGAAAGAAATGAGCTTCAGCAGTCAGGTTCTGTACCAAAGAAAAGTGCCCCCACCATATTTCTCTAAATTGCTGTGAATTGGTTTATTGAGAGTTTGCCGTTGTTTTGGGCACTGCTTGCAATCACCTTTCAGTTGTGGTGGAGAGTCCATATTTAAACCTATGTTGCATTTTAGAATGAGCAGTAGCCCCTGGCAGCAGCTGGGTTGTGCAATGCTCCCCATGTGGAGATGTTCCTCTCTAGGAACTCTGAACCATGACCATGGAAGTATTGGCTCCAGGACACTATCAGCAGACTGGACTTATTTTCTGCTGAGCAGTCACTCTTCAGCAGTCTGACCTTGTGCATTACAGTCCTCACTTGTATCTGAACCTAACTGGGTGCAGTGCTGGTGTGGCAATGGGAACCGTTTTTGGTGCCTGAGCAAATGTGCAGGCTGTGTATAGGACCTTGCAGCTGTGTTCCCCGATTAACAAAATAACAGCTCAAAACTTGGGCCCCACCTTCATCAAGTGCATGAATATTTTCTTCTTTCTCTCTCCCACCTTCACTGCCCTGCAAGATGCAGTGCCTCCACAGTCTGTGTCAGGTTGCAGGAGTAGTACATTCAATTGTACAGGCTAATAACATTTTTCCTGCCCCAGAGAGAAAAACACAGGCACTCCCTCCCTTCCTCTGCTTCTGTGCTAATCAGCTGGCCTGATTACATGTCAGTCCAGAGGAAAGTGAGCAGCAAAGTCTGGTGTCAGCTGAGTCCTCTTTGGAGTCAGACTCCGTAGCTGCATGTCCACCCACCCCTTCCACGTGCAGGGGAACATGGCTCGTGTCCCAGGCATGAGAGTGCCTTCCATGTCCTGCTCTGCCACCTCCCCTGCATCAGGACAAGGCACAGAGACAAATCACAGGCTGACAAGAGCTGTGATATGACACTGCAGAGGAGGCAGGGAGATGGGCTAACTCCAAAGCAATGCGCTACTACAGGAATTACCCTGAAAGGCATGTTGCAAGCTTCTAGTCGAATGAATCAGCTTCACATTGTTTATTTTAAAAAGTAAATTCTCATAGCACTTTTCATGTCCAAACAACTCAGAAGTCTCATGATTTCTGAAGTGGGCTGGAACCTTAGATCATTTTGGGTTTGAATAATTACGATTTTGAATAGAAAGATTTTCTTGTTAAATCTTGAAAACAAGCAGCACAATTTAAGCTTTAAGTATATTTCTCATGGCTTAATAATTATGTAGCTCATGCTGAATTAATATTCCATCAGTTTATTCACACTCTGAGGCATTATAATTTGTTAATTTGATTCTTTCCAGTGAACTCTTTCTGGGTCATCCCGAGCTCAAACCAGAGGTTAAGACAGAAAACCTGTCCTTGCTGTTAACACCAGCTGATTGGGATAAACTGAAAAACGACTACATTGCTTCTGCAAAGGTGAGAGTTTTGACCTAATCCCCACACGCCCCCCCGGGAACATACAGGAGCCCCAGCCTCCCAGACAGAGGTCTTGGATGACTGCATCGTGGTTTCCAGCCCCACCAGGTGCTGAGTCCTACTGGCCCCACATAAGAGTGGCCTGTACTCTAAAACAAAACATTTCTGAATACCACTTTGGGGACCCAAGCAGAGCCAACAGGACTGTACCAGACCCACTCAGTATGGCAGATACTTACTGAAAGGTCATAGCTGGGCTTCAGCAGACTGTACACATTGCAAAGTTAGGGGCAAAGGCATTTTATTGGCTACTGTCACTGTGGGAGATCTCCTCCAGCACATCTGAGGTTTGCTATTGGCAGACTTCGGGCATCCCCACCAGAGAACAGACTCGTGGTTTGGCTCTGATGAAGCCACTTCCCAGTTGCCTTTCTGCAGTCCTTGTCTGGAATCCTGTGCAAGACTTTCTTTGCTCTTTGCTGGGCTCAGACATTTTCTTGCAAATCATTTCTGAATCAGGGCACAGCACAAGGTGAGCTCAAGGTTTCCAGCTGAATGAAATCAGTATTGCTCCACCGTGCTGGTGAAAGATCACTTTGTTTCACCAGCAACAAGATTGATTTATCAGCCAGGACTGAACAATGCTGCTGCTTACCTGCTGGCTGTACCCAGGAAAGGACTGGTTTGATCTTTAATCCTGACCTGGTGCATTCCATGTGCTGGAGGACTTTGCAGTCAAACAAACAGCTGACCCACTGTTTCCTGCCAGGAGAATGACTCTCCTTTGCTTTGGGAGTACTTTGCATGCACATAGCACAGCTCCTGATTCTCCTGAGGTCTGGAGCAAGGCCTGTGACCCTGCTCACCTTTCCATGCCACACCCACGTGCTGATGGAGCAAAATGCATCGAGGGGCTGTACTCGTGTTTTCTTCATTATCCTGAGCTGCATGTTTCCTTCCTATGTTTAACATTTAGGGGAAAATCAAGAGTTATTTTGGAAACATCCTGAGACTAGAGGTCACAGAGAAGTGGGAGAAGGAAGTTCATTCAGAAGAGAAGGAAAACCTCTACCACGACTCACTCTCTTTTGATATTCAAACGGTATTTTATTAGCAGGGGGAAAGGAGGGGGGAAGGGAGAGGGAGGGTCTCTGTGGCTCCAAGGAAACTGGACCGTTTCCTTCTGGGGTGGAGGTACCGCCTCCTGTGATAATTTATGTAAGTCACACACTGGCAGAATACATTAGAGCAGAAAATGCCATTTATTACAACTTTTAGCTCTCCCGCTTGCCTTCTAGCTGCAAATTAAACCTGCTGTCAATTGTGTCAGCAACATAATAGGCAACTGATTTTAAAGTCCCTAAACCTCTTTGATTAGGAAGAAGAAAGAGAATTGGGAAAAGAGTGGAAAGAAAAGGTTTCTTTGAAAAAACCTTTGGCTTAAAAAGCAACTTTATCCCACGGCTGTGAAAGCTGGGGAAAGGCTGTAGGCAGTGACAGCCACTCCAATTTACACAGTACAAAAAACAAAAGCCCCTACTAGCTTTAGAGACTACTGGAAAGTAAAGGCAGGAGGGGTCTGGATTAATTCTCATCACTCAGTTGGTTGAGTCACTTCAATTAAATAAAACTAACAAAAAGAGAGAGAGAGAGAGAGAGAAAGAAAGAAAATCAAAGAGTTGATCTACTAATGTGACTCTTTTTCCACAGAGGAATATTACACATAATGTGATCACAGGGAAGGCAGGTCTGAATTGATTTAGCAAATGAATAGGATGCTGTAGGAAGTACCAGAGTAGGACTGCAACACACCTCAGTCCAGAAGTGTAGCTGGGGTTGTGGGAATGGGAATCTGGAAGGAGTTCCAGTGCAAACAAGAGTTCAGGGTGATGCCTGACCCTCTGTGCTGCCCTGGTATCACTCCTGTGAAGGGAGCTTGTGGGCCCTCAGGGATGGGGCTTATAGTCACCCCTGTCATGGGGTCATACACAGGGACAGCTCTGTTCCCCCTGGGCTTTGAGTTGGGGGTTGATCCCTTCAGCAATTCCCCCCAAAAGAGGAGGATGACACTAGGACACCTCAGAGCTCCAGCCAATACCACCTCTAACACACACACAGACAGCAGAAGGACATGACACCATTAGGGATGAATGATTACATCACAAATCATTTGGTGCTTCCTGGCTCATTCTGCATCATAATTTTTAAAACTGCCAGAGATTAACAAAAACCTCCTGGCAACAAGCTGGCTGTTTGCCCCTTTGCTAGGTGAGCCATTCTCACCAACCAAAGCTGCATGAGATCCTTGTGAAGGATGTTTCACCAGTGCTTGTCCCACTCATTGGAGTTTCTTCATTCCCTTTTCTAGATCATCGGGCAGCACGTGAAGTTATCTGGAGCTATCAGCAGAAGCCTGGAAACAAAAATGCTTGAGTTGTGCATGGCAGAGCTGCTTGAATTCATATCAAGGTCATCACTGCTCTGAGCAGCACTTTCTTTATAAATGAGTCCCACACTGGTAAAAAGAAAGGGAAATGGTCCAGGCACTGGACCAGATAGTGGCACTGAGCAGGCACAAGGCTGCTCCTGGGAGAATTAGAGATCACAATGACCCCAGTAATAAGCAGGCTGCAAAACAACTTGGGGAGAGTCATAAACAGACCCAGATAGGACTCTGTGAGTCCAAAAATCTAATATCAGAGCTCTGGGAAGTAGCTGCTATCTGGAAAGGGATGGGACCACTGCAGTCTCATCCACCCAGGATTTTTTTACATTGGCTACTGGTCACTTGCAGCAGCTTCAGTCATGAGCAAGCAGTGGTTATGGACCCCTCAGACCAAAAGCCTGTTTGCCCAAAACATCATCTAGGTATCATGGGATGAGTCCTGCTGAGTGGTTTTCTCTGGCATCCCATGGCTACAGGCATAAAAAATGGCTGATGAGACCCTCTCTGCTATAGCATACAGCTGGGCTGCCTCATGAGTCCCTTAAAATTTATCCAGTGTCCAAAGGAAATTGTTGAATAATGTTTTTTTCTTTTTTTTCTTTGTTCTTCTTTTCCCTTTTCTTTGTTTTAATTTTTTTTTCCTTTTCATTCTTTTTTATTGCTTGGTTATTGTTTTTGGGGGGAGGGTTTGTTTGTGGGGGTTTTTTTGGTTGTTTTTTTTTGTTTGGTTGGTTTTTTTGGGTTTTTTGGGGTTTTTTTAACTGCGTAAAATGCAAGCTGGAGCCACCAGGGCTCTTAGATTAAGGGAACACTGAAACTTAAGCTTTTACTTAAACAAACCTGAGATGCAAGTGGCTGGGGTCGGCTTAAGCAGGTTACTTTACCCTGACAAAGAATGGGACCACAAGGCAAAGCCTGCCTGAGCACACAGCCTCCTGCCTTCAGCAAGGACCTGGCTGTGAAAAAGCTGTCAGCCCCATGAAATTGGTGCTACACAAAAAACAACTACCTAACAACCACACTGAGGTTTTGGGGGGAGAGAAGGTAGGTGTGCTGCCCTGTTCCTATACATCTTCTGTTATAAAGTCAGCCCTGTGTGCTTAAAAGGCACATAATGTATTGCCCCAAAAGACAGAGAAATGAAGGCTCAGACTTATAAGCCTGTGTACCACACCTGCAATTTAACCCTCAACATGAGGAGAAGTCAGAGATTTGGCCTCCCAACATCCCTGGCATCTCTCCAAAAGTGCTGTGTACCTGCTCAGGCGAGCACATCCTAAACCTGTAATTATCTGCCATCTATTCCCCTCCACTGCACACACATATTATGACAGCTGGAAAAAAATTTGTCTGCATACAGAGGGGACAGGTTGGGCCAGCCATAGGTGTTTCCTGACAGCACCATGTACACAGAAGATGAGGCATTCCCAGTGCCCCCACCGTTAATGTTACCCGGGTGTATTTTCCTACAGGTTTGAGCAGGAGTTCATGGTGTGGAGCACTGCCCAGGACAGCCCCATCTTTGTGCCCTATCTTGTTGCCTACATCAACAGCTTCCATGACCTGGTGTAAGTCTGCTCCCATGCTGAACAGATGCGTTTCTGGGGTCTGGGAGAGTGGCAGGATCTGGAAAGGAAAGACCAGGCTCTCCTTGAGGTGCCTCTGTGGGTTCTCAGCCTCCAGCGCTTCTAATCTCACAGGAGGGTTTTCCCCAAGGGATGCAAATAAAAGCCACAGGGGTGAAGAGACAGAAATATGGATGGATGCAGTGCTTGCATGAGAGTTTTGAACTCATTTTCAGAGCATCTTTTTCATCCTCAGGGGAGGGTTTTTTTTTCATTTTTTTTGTTCTGGAGGTTAGCAGAATAAACTCAGAAACATGGCCTCAAGGCTGCCTTTGGCACTGGGCTGGAGGAAATTCAATGAAAGCCCTCAACCCAAAAATAAATGCCTGCCATTGCTGCTGGCATCTGGAACTTCCAGGGCTTTGCATGAATTAGTTACTTCAAGCCACGTATTGGAAAGTGCCTCTAATGAGCAGGTATCATCAGGCTGACTGTCAAAGATCTATCCCCCACCCGTTAAGTAGGATGGTGCCAGTGAGTGCATGTCCCAGGGTCTGGTCCATCAGCCCTGTGCTGAGGTCCAGAGACTCACCAGCATGTGAGGACATCTTTACCATGCAGATGTGGTACTTTTGTTTGCCAACCCGGCAAACACCACAGGACAGTGCGTGGGCTCTGATCATCAGAAAGATTGGGTTGTGATTTCCAGCCCCTGCTGCTGCCCCGCTCCGGTAGGGATGCACATGCCAGGTGCATTCAGGGATGGAGGGGATTTCGTGCTGTGTCTCACAGGAACGGACGGCTCCAGCCGCAGCGAGCACTACCGCCGGGAAGTCTCTAGATGGCACGGTCTCTCCAGCAATGCTCACCTCGCCGAGAAATGGCTTTCCCTGCCTCCTGCTGCCCTGCGGGACATTGCTGTCCCTTCCCTGCTGAGCAATGGAGAGGGGGTGAAGGGAGACGCCAGCCCCAGGCAGAGCTGGCAGTGTTTGGGTGATAGGTATATTCCTGAGTCAAGTTAAACATTCATCAGCTGGGGTGATGAGTTGTGGGGCAGAGTAGGTGTCCTAACAGCAGGAATTTTTTGGATGCTGGACCCAGACTTCAGGTGTTTAATCGGAGTTATAGTCCTGAGCTCCAGCCTGGGATGACAGGAATGGTGTTGGGTGCTTTATAGTTCTGCCAGGGCAGCCTCAGACATAAAAATCTGAGCAGTGACAGGAACCTGTGTTCTCTGTGTTTACAGCAGTGGATATGGCACATCCAGGGACGCTCAGGTATCACTGGTGATGCCTTTTTTGGTGGTGGTGCTGCCTCAGTTCCCCCCCTCACCAACACTGAGCATGTTACAGTGGGACAGAGATGGAAAGTGAGAAGAAAGCCAGAAGGTCATAATGCCCCTAAAGCACACACACACTCACACACAGGGAATTTCATTGACCTCTCAGAAATTTTCTTTCTCATAAGGTAAAACATTGCAGAAGTATGCACTGTCCTTAGGAAATTCCACAAGTTTCTATCCCTACAGTTACCATCCCAGCTGCTGCTGATAGACATTGTGTGGAGTGAATCAGACAGGCTCTGGGGGACACAGGAGCCTTCCCTTCTCTGTCTTTATTACTTACTTTTCCCCCACAGTCCTCAGCTCTCTCCCAGGTACCTGGAAATCATTTAGCAGAGGTGTTGCTCCTACGCAACTGCTCCACATGGCTGCACACGTCCCACCTGATGAGGAAATCTGAGGGGGTTTTTAACCACAGTTACTCATCTATGATTAATTTTCAGTGCACAGGATTGTGCAAAATGAGCCATTACTTTGACTCAGTAAGTGTTTCCAAGAGGAAGTAGTAGAAATGCAAGTTTATTTAAAAATAATATCCAACATGCCAATTCAGATAACATGCTTAGAGTTGTGTCATGGTTTACATTTTAACATTAACTCATTGGTGATCTCTGTCTCTCTGTAGGTCAGGGTTAGAAACAGTATTTAAAGTCAATACTGAAGAACTGCAGAAGATTTTGGCAGCTCTGACAAGGAACTTCAGAAACATTTTTTTAACAAAATTAAGAACAAAGGCACAGGTAAGAGGATCTTGACCACATTATTTCCTTAATATAAGGGTTATGTGCAGCAGCTGAGGGTCATTGTCTCACCACCTAAACCTCATTTTGCAGCACATGACATTATGGTCCCTCCAAAATGCATTTATCACTTGTGGAAATCCCCCTTAAAAAGCAACATTTCCAACATCCTGTGAATTTTTTGCAATGAGCAATGATATATTTTTCAAGCTGTCAATAACAATCAAAAGAAAAGGATATTTAGCAGCTTCCAGTCTGTCAGGCAAAGCAGTGGGGAAAATCTTATCCAAAGTGAAGCATTGGAGAGGCCAGCTGAACACCAATGGGACACTTTTCCTTCTATCAAATAATTTGGATTTTTCAGGACTTTGACTTACTGATTCATAGACCTACCATTACAGTCTGTCAGAAACCTCTTCAGATAGGACAGAATTCTTTCTGGTAGGGGTGCTTTTCCAGGCTGTTCTCATGGTGACAAAAGACTGTTCCAGAATGAGGATGCTAAAGGTCTTGTATCAACTGATAAAACTCTGATAAAATTTGTCTTGTGTTAAGAGGCCTAAAAGGCAACGTGCTACAATGAAGTTTGTGCTTCTCAGGTGCTGTAGATGAGCCTTTCTGCTCTCAGCCAGTTGGGGTCTGCTAACTCCAGCTGATATTATAGAAGAGATGGGGGAAATCAAGCCCATCCCTTTTCACTTATCCTAATTTACTTTCTAAATCCCCAAACATAACTTCCAGAAACCAAGACAGTCATGGAACTTTTTCAGCCTAAGCCAAGCCCTCCTGGCCAAGGGGACTTTCCAGTGACTGCAGATCTTGTCTTGGAGCCTAAGCAGCAGGCGAGGAAAGGCCCCGAGCCAAGGCATTGAGCAAGAGAGCTGAGATGTCGTGAGAACTGAGAGAGGCCGAGTCAAAGCATTTCTAAACAGCTCTCCAGCAGGCTGGGAACACAGCAAGGGGGGAGATAATTGGGAAGGAGATTGCCAGGAGTCTAAAGACAAAGCTCATGAGAGCTAGGAAGAGAAAAGTGGACATGCCAGAGGAAGGATATTTTGCATTTGGCCTTTAGGGAAGTCTCTTCCAGGTGCCAGAAGTGTTTAGCAGATATTGCTGTTTTTATATGAAGGTACACTACCTCTAGGGACCCAGCAAAGGAAAATAACCTGTGAAGGACACTTAGTCAGAGTTACTTTGTACCCAGGACAGATGGGAAACAGTGCCATCATTCCCATGTCATCACTAACCATGAGGCATAAAGCTGGAGATGCTCCCAGCTGCCATTCCCCCCACCACCACATCAGAGCAAGGAGCAGAAGGAAAATCCCAGCAAGACTTCATACAGGTCTGCAGGAGTACACACAGCCTCCTGGAAGGGCTGTGAACACAAAGATCTTGATTTCCTTATGGAATAGGCTGTCGAGGTGATGGATTACTGGGCTGATTTCCAACAGATTCACTACCAAGTGACTTCTCGTTTCCACAGCTGGTGCAAACCTATATAACACTGGCATACATTGCCCACCACAGCCTGTTCTAGTCATGCCTGGCTTGCTTGTGATTAACATTCTCATCTCTTTCTTCCCCAATACACTAGAGAAAAAATTTATTTACCTAAAGAAATAGAATTGGTGGATCAGAAGGTGGCACAGAGCAAGGAAATGAGGTATCCCAAATAAGCCTTTAACACCAAAACATATCCTGCTCAGGACGTGATGCTTCTCCTCTCTGCACTGGGATGCCTACCCAGGAAGGGGAGACATAGGTGTAAATTCCCTGGGGTGGAGAGAAAAACCCAGCCTGCTCTTCGTGTGTCTTCATACAGAGGGGGTGAAAGCTCTGTGCTTTTAGTTCAAGCCTGAGATCAGGTGTACAGCTGGGTCCCTTCAGCTAGGGCATCATCAACTAGACTGGATATACCTGTGCCCTCAGTGAGTTGGTCTTTTTTCAGCCACTCCTTAAGAAAATCCTGACCAAGAACTGGATTTTGGCAACAGAAAGGCCAGACTCGCTGGCGTTGGCAGTCTCACAGTTCTCCGAGCACCTGCAGCACATGAGGGAGCCCCTGGGGCAGGTAGGCAGCCAATCCCACACCTGGGCACAAGGATGCTGGGGGGCCACACCATAATTCTCAGGCTGTGGTAAGACCTGCAGACTCCTCTGCAACAGTGGTTGCTCCTTATAACTATGGGGGCTGCAGATATGAGTGGGTGTGTGCTGATGGTGTGCTGCCTTCCTGTAGCTCCTCTATGCCCTCAGGTGCTGCCAAAGACCTGAGGGCTTTCCCTGCCCTCTCTCACTGCCTTGGCCTTGAATGGACAAAAAAAACCCATGAGGTTTGCTTCTCTTTAACCAGGAGCTTCTACATGAAGTTCATAAATACGTGGTGAAGGAATATGTCACACAGGTCATCAAACCCAAATGGAAAATGAACAGGGAGACACGTCAGCAAGTGAGCAGAAAGATGAGCTTGGAAGCTTCAATCATTCACAATACACTTATTGATCAGGTATGTGAGTTGTCTGCTGGCATCCCCTGGCTGCCAGAGGTGCAATTTTTCCACTTGGCTTCACAGAGTCCAGGCAGCAGGCTCTTGAAGAGGACAAGCCTCAAGAAATACAGAAGTGCTGAAAAGAGAGTGAACAAGGTGGTTGCTGCAGGTGTGGGTTTCCAGCATGGCAGCCTCTCTGCACTGGCAGCTTGTGCATGTTCAGCCAGCAGCTCTCTGATGGCAGTACCCAGTGTTTTAACATGTTCCCAGGGAGCTTTGCATAGGCTGGCTCATGTGCTGTAGGATCACACTCATCCTGTGGCAGCTTCTAACTGGGCCTGTTTCCTCAGGCCATGGGATGCATTTTGTCACTAAAGGATGTACCCTGGGTACAGTTCATGGAGTTGAGTCGTAGGAGAGGTTCCATCTGGGTACACAGTCTGCATACAGCAGAGTGTGGGGAGAAAGTGGTGGCAGTCTGAGTGTTTTGTGACTGGACAACTGTTACAACCCATCCCTGAAGGGAGGTAACTGAGGTTCCTGTTAATAAATCCCGTGGGCTAGATAAGAGTGGCACAACACTGAGTGACTGGTGTGAGATATATAGATATAGATAGATAGATAGATAGATAGATAGATAGATAGATAGATAGGTGTGGGGGTATGTGTGTGTACTGCTGGTTTATTTTAAAACAATTTGATTACAATGGAAAGGAGGCATGTAGTCATTTTGATTATTACCTATAGTAATATAACAATATAAAAATATCACTTAAGAAAATATATAAGGAAAAGAAAGAAAGGATAAGAGCAGATTGCAGAGAGGAAAGGTATCACCACCTGTGGACCAGGAAAAAGACTTGATTGTTGCCATTTAGGCGTCTGTTGGTAAAAACAATGGTTGCAGTTGGTTGAGTCACCAACCTTTAACATTTCTGTCTCTCACAGTAACATCAGTCTGAGATTTTTGGGAAGTCAAAGTTGAATTAATTGGATTTTGTGGAAAGTCAGGCATCCAGGGCACTAAATCCCATCTCAGAAATGAGGCACATGAAATATCAGGCAGCAGGAGGTGAAGTCTCTGGCATCTGCTGCTATGCTGGACCACAGCCACAATGCCCTGCTCAGGGTCTGGCTTGCTTGGGTGCTTATGGGCATTGGGAAGTGCAGGGTCAGGCCTGGGAGAGCTCCCAGGGGTGCCTTGCCATTGCCACCCTGCTCCCTGCTGCCTGCCCAAGGCTGCCTGTCCTGCCTGCACCAGTCCTGGCTCACACCAGTAAATATACCCTGCTGCCACGCTCTCACTGCAGGAAAAAAGGCATTTAGCAGGTGCTGCTGTCCCTGATGTCCCCATGTGATTCTTTGTCCACAGGGCTCTGACGCTGATTGGCTCCTCCCTGCCATCAATCACATTGCTGATATCATTGGGGAGAAGAAAAAAGACAAGATCAAGGCATATGTCAAGGAGCTGTGCCAGGACTATCCAGATATCAGGTACATGAAGCAGCAGATGCCAGAACTCTTGGGCTCCATCCCAAAAAGCACCAGCTTGTCCTATGCCTGGGCCAAGCTCTTCAGCTTCTCTTTGTTGGTGGCCACATATTAGAGATCAGGATGCCAGCAACAGTGGGAGTCTCAACTTTTTTTTCTCTCTTTATGGATGCATACTTTTTCTTTTTTTCCCCTACATGCTGTATCTTATAATGCACACAAATTACCTTCAAAGCCCTTTAGGAATGGAATGGAATGGAATGGAATGGAATGGAATGGAATGGAATGGAATGGAATGGAATGGAATGGAATGGAACGGAATGGAACTATTGCAGTCTATTAGGAAGGGCCTTACACTGATAATCCACTTCCTGATCACTTCAGGCCTGACCAAAAGTTTATGTAAATTACTAAGGGCATTGTCCAAATGCCTCTTAATCACTGACAGGTTTGGGGGACATCAACTACCTCTCTAGGTAGCCTGCTCTAGCACCTCATCAAAAAAATGCTTCCTAATGTCAAGTCTAGAGCTCCCCTGACACAGTTTTGAACGATTCCCATGCATTCTATTACTGAATTCCATTTTATTGCTCTAAATTAACCTTACTTCACAGTAAAGCTCCAGTTTGCTTTCCACTGCATCACCAATATCGGCCCTGTTTGCCAATTTGTAGGCTCCAGATTTGGATCAAAGAGTTTGTCTGAGCCTATTCCCAGGCTCAGACCTCAAAGTGTGGCAGCCATTGATACAGTTCAGCTGCAGTTTCTGAAACAGCCGCAACACAATCATTAAATTTTGGAATAAATTACAAGTTCTTTCTTTTGTACTTTTCCATTTGCTGTTCCAAGGCTGCATCTGGAAAATGTAAAACTCCTGGAAAAGTAAAGAAAGTGACTAGCTCTGTGCATGGCTAAGCAGTTGCAAATCAGAAGTTACCTTCTCTTCTACAGCTCTTCTTTCAACCACTGAGAATGAATATCAGTGGTACAGATTGCAAAAAAATTCCATTTTATCAGAGTAATTTCAGAAAAAAAAACCCCAAAGTTTCAGTACTGGGTGACATTTATGCAATCAAAATAATCCATAAGATTTAACTAATTGCTAGAATACTGAAGGGGAATTTTTTCTCAAATACTGAGAAAAAAGATCACGTTAAATATATTCACCTCTCCCCAAAACTGAGGCTCAAAATTTTTCATAACTAGATTTTACTTGGGTGGTTCAGATATTCTTCAGGCATATCTGTGTGGGGGAATTCAAGACATGAACATGTAAAGGAACAATTGTTCCTAAGTAATTTCCTAGATGAACATACCTATCTTACAAAAATATCCCTATAACAATAAAACCAAACAAAACCAAATAAATAAACAAACTCCAATAAGGGTTTAATCCCAATATCCAGACTAAGCTGAAAAAGAGGCAGTGCTTGTTCTGGAAAGGATGAGGGAGGTAAATGACAGCTAGTCATCAACGATGGCTATTTGAAAACCATTTTCCAGTCAGAAAAGCCATTTACAAGGCTTTTTGTGGTACTTTTTCATCATTAGCGTCAGACCTAAACCAGGTTTTAATGCTTGTCCACTTGGTTTATTTAATTTCTGATTTTCCATTATTGAGTAACATCATTTTTAACAATGAAGTTCGGAAAATGAGGCGGAACCTGCTGGACTTGCATTGCTTCCTGTTCAGGTCCCTGTTGATTTTTCCCCTGAGCTCTAACAGACATCTCTGCATTTGTATACACTGAGATTACTGGAATAGGTTATGTTTCCAAGCTGGCTTTCCAGCTCAAATCTAATTAGTGCCTATCAGCTTCCTAAATATTAGCACTTTCATTACTCATCTCAAAATAATCCTTACACAAAAGGTTCACAGCCTCTCTGGAAAACACACAAAGGGCATCACGGGTGAGGAGAGAGAGGAGGAAATTCCCTGAAGCACCAGCAGCAGGAGGGTGTCCCACCAGTGTGTTGTGGCAGGAGCTGCTGCTTGCTGGTTTGGTGCCTCCAGAGGCTGCAGACTCCCGTCCTGGAGGCTCCTCCAGTGTGGTGAGGGGTTGGTCCCTGGCACTTTGCTATAGCCCTGCCGTGTCTCCAGCTCAGCTGTTGGTTGCTCACCTCCAGCCTGGTTTTGCTGGCCAGATCTGAGCCAGCTCTTGTTTGGTTTCTGCAGGAAGGAGCACGTCCTGGCCATCCTGGCACTCCGAGGGCTGGGCCGCGCCAGAAGAGCAGCAATTTTTCGGCAAGTGCGCCATGTGCAGGAGAGCTCCGATGGAGGGGAGGGCAGCACACTCTTTGCTGAAATTGATGTTCCAGTAATCATCAGCTGCTTCTAACACAGCACCAAAGTCAGCATCCTGCCTCTTCCTACACTGCCTCTACACATGATCCAAAATCTGCTAACCCCCCCTACTCCTCTGCAAAACCAAATTGTTGACTGCTGTGGAGAAAGGAGTAGTTTCCTGAACTTGCTACCCCAAGTTCAGAACCCAAAGGCAACAGATGCACCAAGACACCAATCTCCTGTAAGAACTCCTGGGCAGCAGTTCCAGCCTGGGCACAGTGTCCACCTCATGTTCCATGTGGATTCTATTGCTAGGAAGCTGCTCCACTGTTTGGTACAAGCTTGAATGTATTTTCAAAGAACAGGAGAAAACTAAAAGCAGTTCACTCAGAGCTATATTAAGGCCTCAGCACTATATTAAGGCTTGGACTGTGCTCTGCATAATTATACAGCAGCAGAGCAAGAGCCTCCCTCATAATTAGTGGCCATGAGCAACTGAGGGGCAAAGTTTGGGCAGGGATGTTTATTTCCAAGTTTTATTTCCTCCCCCACAACCAGTTGGCTGAGATGGCATGAAACAAGGTCATGACGTTGTGACCTGAGGCCACAAACCACTACCTGCCTGGGGAGGAAACCACTGGGTAACCAAACCCCATGGCCAGGACACACAGCACATGGAACACTCTTCTCTCCAGGGTGGTCCCCATGGCCCTTCTGGCATTTCAGCAGATTTTCCTCAGTCGAGGGCTGCCTTGAAAAAGTCCTGTTGGACTGAAAATCTGTTCATGCCATCACATCCCCACGTGTACAGACATGCCTGGATTGGATATGCCGTGTGGAGGAAGGCTCCAAGTTCTCCTTGACCTGGGGAAAGTGCCACCCAAAAAAATGCCTCTAGTCCATTTTCTTGTGTGTTTAAATTAATTTTAACAAATCTGTTGTAATCTGACTGCAGTACGAAACTACATGTGAGATGGACAGACAGTGCTACATATGAGATCCTCATCTGGTGTAAACTAGCATCATCCCATTGATGGGCATGGATCACCATAGATTTAACTCCACAAAAGATCCAAAGCATTATATCCAGCATCTGCAGGGGAGACTGAAAGAGACATTCAGCAGCCTAAAACTGTATAAATCTGATTTTATTTAATTTAATTTATCCTTTAGGTTGCCCTCCACAGGATTTAATCTAAGACTTAACTAAGATGTGTTTACGATCTATTAAAATGATAAATGTGGACATGTGAATGTGAGCACTATCTTTTCTGGCAACAGAGCTTACAGCATCAGCAGTCAGTCTCTTTTGTTTCCTTTGTTTTGGGCTGCACCAGTATAAATTTCAGCCTGGCTGAGCAGCAGGTGCTGGTGAGAGGCCAAGGGAAATGTTCTGATGGATAAAGAAGCACAGAGTGCACCTTTAGTTCATAATCATCATATGAAAATTTTTCTAAGGTAGACTTGTGTCCTCCACAGTCAAGATAAGATGTTTTTCTAAAGATGGCTTTGAAATATCAGTTATAAATTGAGAGCTTGAAGCAAAAAATCCTGGAAAGAATTTCTACCCTGCATCATTCTTCAATACATCTCATGACATTTGCCACAAACCCTCAGCTTGGTGACTCGCTGTATTTACTATGGAGAAAGAGAAGTAAAATATCATGTGATTCTCCCATTAGGTGTGCAGAACACATGAACACTTCGAAGCTCCCCTCCCCTGCCCTGGGGACATGGTGCAAGCAGGGAGCCCTGTGATTACAACCCCTATGGGTCTGTGAACTACATTTCCCCTCCCAGCAGCATGGAAGGGCATCAGTGCTGAGAGACTTTCATTTATTGTTAGAAGGATTGACTGAGTGGGAGAGATACAAAGAGGATTTCGACTTTTGCAAGCTAGGTCTGAGACTTCTGAAACGGTACTCCTGGAGTGCAGGATTTGAGACACTGAAGCTTCAGCAAGAGATTTCGTGCATCAGAAATTTCCCTCTACATGCACCTCTCATCCAAGCACCTCATGCGAGGCAGCTGTGGCATTTTCCCATGTGCATTATTTAAATGTATACTGGGGTTTTCAATCTCATTATTTTACTGGCAGACCCTCCACAAAGCAGCTGCCTTTCCTCGGGCTCCAGCTGCCAGTCCCTGGGATTAGATAAGGTGCTCGGTTTCCGTTTCCTAATATAAGCAAGTTGCTCCCCTGAAGTCATGGAGGAAAGCTGGGCACAATGGTCTGCCTTTTGTCACAGCCTCTCCTGGGACACTCAGATCCTGCAGCCTGGCATCCTGTGAGTGAGTGGCAGTCGCACAGCCAGCTTCCTCTGGGAGCTGCTGCTCTCCAGCTGCTTGCTCTTCAGCAAACCAATTTAAGGTTAACCCCATGATGGCAAGGCCATGGTTCAGTCCTGACCCAGGAGCTGTGCAGGTGGAGAGGAGGCTCCAGGATAGGTGAGGAGCAGGGGTGCCTCTGGGCTGGGGGATGCTAGGTTTGGGCTGCAGAGCAGACCTTGGAGCCAGATGAGCAAGAGATGTGCTTTCCAAAATGAGCTGCTGCTGACCGGCTGTCTTCTGTGGAAGACCCAGTGTTCATTACACCCATATTTCACATTCCAAAAAAACAGAAGAAAGGCCTCCCAGGGCTTTGAAATGTGGAATGTGCAGCTCTTGTAGGAAAGAGCTCAATTATTACCCTGTTAATTCCTTCTGCTTGTTGTTTCTCTGTGAAGAAAAACACCATCATCCCTATTCCTATCCCAGCAGAGTTACATTCCCTCCAGGACACACTTTTCACTTTTACCCCAAATCTGCTACTATGTGCATATATATCTCTGGTGAATAATGCTGTCTCGAAAGTCAAACTAAATGAAAAAGCCAAACTCTCTCCAGACTTTGCTTCTCAGGAGTGAATGTTGCATTTGGGAGCTGTGGGGGAGGCAGATTTGGCACAGATGACAGTGCTGTGTGGGTGGTGAAATATGGGGGTTTTTTTGTTTCAGAGGCCTCTAATGTTTCACAATACTGTTTGTTTCTGGTTTGGGGTGAAAAGCAAGGGCCAGTGATAGCAGCCACGGTGCATGAGCTGGCATTTGCCATCTGAGATCAGCCATAAGATGCCACCATTTCACCAATTCTACTCTGTGAAGTTGTTCTTTCCTGAAAGGAAGATATGGGAAACACTCACTCGAAGCAAGAAAAGAAGAGTACCAAGACATTGCAATAAATGCCCAGGAGGCTGTCCCTCACCTGGGGATCATAATCAATCAGTCAAAATATTTCTGAAAAGATCTTTTACTGCAGCACCACTATAATGTTTAGCTCCCTGTCAAGTGGTATCTTTCAGAAATGATGTTTCAGTTGGTTTAAAATATTAAGGATGATCAGTGAGAAGAGGAATGATGTATTGCATCCACTTTACAGGCTGGGTGATGTGGTGTGACACCATTCCAGCATACACAGCTGGGATGACAAGAGGTGCCAGGGCATTATTATCTCAGGGATGGCTGAAAAGTATATTAGTTTTAGGCTTCACTGCTTTAGTAGTTATATATCACACTTCTCCCAAGTACCAGTGTTTAGCAAACATTTATCTTCTGTATTTTGCATCTTTTTCCATGAAATCTTGTTTTGGTTGGATTTACTGCCCCAAAGCCAGTCATTTTGGTTCTTTGGTACTGGGCAGATAACTGCATTTCCATACCTTGAGGACAATTTAATGTAATACTTCTAATGACACCATGACACTATTGCTGAGATTGGTCCCCCTCCCCCATAAAACCTGAGCAAGAGAGCAGTCAGGTTGCTGGAGCTTTGATTGAACTATTTGCTATCATTGTTACAGCAAAAAAGACAGTACTGGGAAAAGGTGAAGACTGATGTACTCTGATGGGGAGCCAAAGGGGACTAACTTTTTAAAAATTACTACAACTTTCTCCAGTCCCAGCTTGAGGACACTGAGCACATGAACTTTGTCTGCCTGCCTTCATCCCTGTCACACAGAGCACTGCAAATAGCCTCTAATACTCTTCCAATGTAGTATTCTTAATTTGTATTTGTAAATTCATATGACACCATCAGAATATTTTCCCAGAAAAGAATATGTAATGTTACAAATGGGCCAGGAGCCAAAACTCGTTTAAAAAAAGGCCTTTATTAAAACAGCCGTGGGTGGGGAACTCGAGGGGTCTCACACACCGCCACTGCTCCCCAGTCACAATGAGGAAGGAGGTGCTGATAAGCTTTGTCCGATGACAGAGCTAAGGCTTCCGTTCTCACAAGGAGTCTCACAAAAGCAGCTTTAATTTACAGTCAATGGAAGTCATGTTAATTAGGTGTTGTTGGGTCATGGTGACCGGACAAAGCAGCTCCGGATGGCAATTTCATTCTCTCCACTAATTTCTTGACCGGGGAGCACTATTCTTCGTTCCAGATGTTATTTGGGCTCGTTGCTTTAGGGGTTTTTAACTCTGAATAGTGTCCCATGAGCACTTGTGGTTGCATCTCATTTAAATGGCAACAGTAGAGGTGGGCATGGATAAAAAGTACAGGTATGGGAACCGGGAAGGGACAAACTACTACCTAGGAGCATTATGGCTGGGCATGGATACAAGGTAGATACTGGGAAAGGGAAAGGACAGACAGCTGGGAACATTTAGAGTTTACAACAACATAAAGCATTAACAAACAAACAGTTAACAACAACAACCTGGTAGAGACAAACTTGCATCTGGGAATTTAGTTCCCACACGTAAGGAAGAGAAAACTCTGGGAAAAGGCTGTTGTAGTATTTCTGCCATCTTCATATACCTGAAAGTCTTGAATTGTCAGTTACGGCTTTCCTACAAGCTGCACAGAAATTGTAGCTCTTGTTAAATGAGGCAGAAAGAGTGAATTACAGATTAAAGGTGAGCCTCTAAGTCCTCAGACATTTGACCAGGCACAGTTTATGTTTGGCCAGGCATGAAATTGTGCCTAGCAGCACGAGTAGGCCCATAGCCTGAGCTCCATAATGAGTGTGGGACTGAGGACATGCCATGGCTTCATTAGAGGATGCAGGATTATGCCTTGGTTTCCAGGACTATGGGGAGACTGGCATCACGTGAGACAGAACTGCTTTTGTTGGAACAGTGCTACACAAGTGCAAAAATGCAAACCAATCCAGAAGGCAGAAAAGCTGCACTCAGCCCCTGGGAAGTGGATAGCAAACTGCAGCTGGGAAAGAGAGGCTGAGAATCAGAAGAAAGCCCAGAAAACAGGAATGATTTCACAAATTGAATTCACAGAGAAAGAGAGCTCTGCTTAATACTGGATAGTGCAGAGCAGTGGCCTTCAACGTTTTTCTGTCTGTGGACTAAGGAAGTACTTCCAGGGTAGGCACAGAACACAGATGTGATATTTGTCTTTCAGCTGGTTAAAAAATGGCTACAAAAGGGAAGGAATGTGCTCCTCTCCATGTTCTGTGGGGGTCAGGCATAGAGCAGCTTCTACTGAAGTAAGCAGATCCAAGTTAGCAGCAAAACCACCACTACTGCTGGCAGGGCAGGACTGCTGAGGACAGTGTGTCATCCCTACCATCAGAGGCTTTCACAGAATCACAGAATGATTAGAATTGGAAGGGATGCCAGAGATAACTCATTCCGATCCATCTGCCATGAATGGGGACACCTTCCACTAGACCAGGTGGCTCATATCCAACAGCACTTCCTGGTCAAGCACATCATGGGTAATCCCAGAACTGAAATGAAGGGAAAATCAAACTAACGACAGAAGTCAGGCACCTTGAGCAAGGCACAAAGTGCTGGGGATCATTCCTGAATGAGGGAGCTCACAACTTTCAATACTTTTTTCCAAAACTCGGGGGAAAAATATTTCCTGAAAGAACTGTGCTACGAATAGAAGCTCGTTGAATGGGTAAGAGGCAATCATGGAATTAATCATCAGGGATTCATAAGGAGGCATAAGGCCAAAAGTCTGGTGGCTTTTGTCTCCAAAGGCACGTCATACACTCATGGACCGTCATCTTCCCCTCACAGCCTCAGCTAGAGCGCAGGAATGAATTGCTCATGCTTTCATCTTGAGAGCTCTTCAAACAAAAGGGCCTTGAGACTCCAAAGCACCAGCAAAAGCCCACGATGCCTCTTTCCCTCAGTCATCTCAAGGCTGGATCCATGCTGTGCCTTGCTAAGCAGCTGTTAGTCACTGTCTGAAACAAAGACCCTTCTCCAGGATGACGGGAGTGCTGTCTGCAAGCAGATATGGAGAGAAACAACAGCCCAAAGGCCAGGCTGGATTTGTCTGTGGTAAGATGTTCTCCCAGCAAGCTTGGGAAGGAGCTATTATTTGGAAGCACCACATGAAATTCCACCTGTGACATTTCAGCACTGCCTGAGGGGAGGAGGCTGAACCTGAACGCACCATTTCCTCTGCTTTTAGCCGTGACTCTTGGATCTGGGATTTCTCACTTCCACCAAAATGCCTTTTGCAAGTGATTAAATACTGAGAAAGCTCCAAGTTGGCTCTCCTAAGTGAATTAATTAAAAAAAAAAGATAATTTCTTTACCTTGCAATAGGGCAGAAATACTTGAATGGATGTCTAATTTTGTTCTATTAAACATCCAAAGCAAGAAAATCTTGAGCTAAAAGAACTGCCTGTAGGCAGGCATGACAACTCACAGCAGTATTATTCTGTTTCCCAAAGTTATTCACAATCCATTGTAAACAAGAACTGCTATGTCTCTGCAATCAGTTGACCTTCAGCCTCAATGTGTGGATTTAGATGCCATTGTTTTAATCACAGCAAGAAAAATGAATTGCATTGTTGCTGTTCCAGTTGTATTTCTGGGAATATGCTTACATGGGGTGTACCAAACAGAACCCTCAAAGGAATATTATTTTCCTCAGTTAAAAATATATATATATGTAACTGCCCTTTCAACCCCTGATGAGTGATGTAGCTTCTTCCTGATGCAGGTAGAGAGAAGCCTGAAGGAGTTAAAAACACACACATGGGACTAATCTTTGCATACTGCATCCAAATTATTGAGTTTACATTGCAGCATCGGATTTCATATCCAGCACTCATATTTATTTACTTTAGATATTTTCGTCTTTTCTCTAAAGGTGATATTCAAAATAATTATGACAACTCCATCCATTTAGGAAGTGGTTTAGGAAGGATCCATGTCTGGCCACTGTGTTATTGGGAAAAATTCTAGGAGCAAAGCACCTTATCCAGCCCTGTGATGCAGGCTGTGCCAAGGCAGGGAAGGCAAAAGAAAAGGTTATTGACTGAAGATCCAACAAGATTCCTCAGATTTTTTTTTGAGAAAAGGAATATTTCATTGCATGATCAGTGGGAATTTCAGTCATCGGGAGAACTATAAATCTCATTTAGAAATATGTCCTGATTTACAAAGAAATGAAGGGCTGTTCTCTACTGCCAGTAAATTTGGCAGCAACAACTCTGTTGATTTCAACAGTGAAATATAAGCAATAAGCTCCTTACTGAGTCAGAGGCTTGGAACACAGGCTGCCTTCATGGCTGCTTAGATTTCCCCTGGAAACTTCCCTCTGTGCCGCTCATCAAGCCCAAGTTTGCTTGGGCACATGAGCATAATGCCACAGGAGAGAGGCCAGGAATAGGAAGGGACAAACCTTGAGGACCCACAGGGAAGTTCAAAACAGAAGAACCCTATGTTTCACCTTCAAGACCTTAAACAGAAGTACTGCTTTTGCAGTTTCCTGGGTGCTTTCCCCCAGTACTTTCCACCACCCTGTGATGAGGAGTTTATGGGTAGCCTTTCCTGTTGGGCAAAAAGAGAGGCCCCAAGGGAGAGAGCTCTGGGCCAGGGGAGGTACCTGAGTTGGGGTAAAATAACTGCAGTAAAAAGAGATCATG
The DNA here is from genome assembly GCA_013397375.1 of Toxostoma redivivum. NCBI lineage: Eukaryota > Metazoa > Chordata > Aves > Passeriformes > Mimidae > Toxostoma > Toxostoma redivivum. Next base: position 644,525 of record VXBI01006938.1, on the reverse strand, counting down.
ATTAGTTTCCACCAGGCCTAAACACGATGCTGCTGCCACCATGAGGGGAGGGCCAATTGGGATTTGGTCCCATCCAGTGACCTTTCCAGTGTTGCATTCCCTGATCTAAAATTAGGCCTCTCATCCCTCGCACACCAGCCCTGTGCCAGCCCGGATCCAGCAATGGGTGACTGGAGAGGATCCACCAGCTGAGCACTGGTGAGGACAGGCATGGCCCAGCCCCAGCTCTTAAATATGGATGAGCACATTCGTCCCACACCACAGGAGCTGCTGACACAGCTGCCACAGGGTGGTTTTGGCAGTTCCTCGGCTCAGCTGACAGAGCAGGTCTGTCAGGACATCCATCCCTGTGCTGTGCAGCACAGCTGTGCTGTCACATCTGGAGCACTGAGCCACAGTGCAGAGAGCAATGTGTCTGATGCTGCTCAGGATGTGGATCCTTGCACCATTTCTTGTAGCTTAACTGATGAAGCAGTTCCCATTTGCCTTCCTTCAGTTCATGGCTATGCTGGCCTCTGAGGACATGCAGGTAAAAAGCGTCCCCAACTTAGAGACCCCTATTTATTGCAGGGACACTGTAAGAAAAGCATCTTGCATCCTGGAAGCACACAAATTTTTCTGGCTTCACAAAGAGCTACCCCTTGTGTCTTCATGCTGAACCTCAAAGGCATTAGGAAGCTGTAAACAGAGAAGTAGTGTTATAGAAAGAAACAAGAGTAAGCTGGTATAAAGAAAGGACTATGGGAGGCTGGAGTACCTTAAAAATGGGATGCTAAATAATGCTGCTTTTCTGTCAGAGGATCCCTGAACCATCTCCAAAGAAGGGACAATTTCACTCCCTCCAGTCCATAAGGGAGGGTGATTTTTCCCAGGCTATGAAGATGCCTCACTGAAGATCCAGGGATAGCAAACTGGGAAGAGCTGGCTGCCAGGTCAAGGGGACTTCCCTTCCAGTACATGATGTCTCCTGCCCACTGTAAGGTGTCAGGGACAGCTGCCTCCAGTCAGACATGAATCCCTCCTCCCTCTCCATGTCAGAACAACCACAGAAATGCACACCTCCCTTGCTCAAATGCCAGGGGAGGGTGCCAGAGCAGCCTCAGGGATGGATGCCTCCTCCACCAGAATATCACAGCAAAGGTGTCAGCAGCCTCAGCTACTCCTTAGGCAGAAATACCAGGATGGGGATGCAGACCATGCTTGAATATAAGCCCTTCCTCTGATAAAGATTTGGGACATTCCTGTCAGGTTTGAACTCCTGGCTCATTACTCAGGCATGTAGTATCTCTAATGCCAGAAAAAACCAAAATCAGGAAAGCTCTCTGGGGTTACCTTGGTCCAGTTATGACCAGAGAGGGCAAAACTAGCATCATGTGAGGCTGATACCACTGGCAGAAAAGTTTCCCAGATGGGTTCACACTGTTGAAGTTATCAAATCACAGCTTTGCTGCAGGTCAGACCTCCAACACCAACCTCCTTCAAACAGACCTAGGAAAAACATGTTTTTACAACTTGGAAGAAGAAGACAACAGAGGCAGAACTATGACAAGAGGATGAAGACAAACTGCTGTTGTGGATGTTTCTGCTGAACATGGCTCTGCTTGGCTTTTGCACCTGGATTCAAAAAATCATGAGCAGACCAATCTTCTCAACACAAGGGCAGGATTCTACCTGTGGCAATTGGGTCCATGTTGGACAGGACAAAGTATTTTGCAGAGGAAGGAACTTTCTGGATCTGAGAACATTAGCTTAGGTAAGTGCTTTTGTACTTCAAAAAATATTCCATACTGGTTGGCTTCAAGATCTTGGGTTTACATGTTGCTTTCAAGCAGTAGGATAATATAGAATTAGCCAACTTGATGGCTCCCTTTAACTTCAGATTGAACATCCCAAAGGATGTTGTACTTAAAACCATATAACTTAGCACATGCATAATTATCAAGGGGTCTGAAGCACAAATGAAAACAAAGTTGGGGCAGGAAAGTAGTTCATTAAATAAGAGGAAAAACGAGAGGTTGTATCATGTGGTCTCAGGTGTCTCAGACTGGCTAGAAACAACAGTCTCCTCAGACTGAAAGGTTTCAGACTTGGACCCCAGGAGGTACTCTCCACTCACTTTTGGGCCCTAGGGCATCTAGAAGAAGTCCAGTTAGCAGCAGTCTAGGAAGTTCTCACTTCACTGGCACATACAGAAACTGGAAGAGAAAGTGAAACTTCATCCTAGTGATTTCTGCTATGATCTGGGAAAAGTCCTGGGTTTGCAATCTTTGCCGACCACTTCTTGGTTATGTCTCTTACACAAAACATGACCTGTCATGGAAGCTTCTCCCTCGGTGATAAGCACTGTGCGATGCAATCTGCTGGTGAACTCAGAGCCCCATTGCCCAGGCTCTGCTCCTGTCCCTCATCACTACCCTGTTCCTATGCTGTAAGGCCAACATTTGGATATATACACATAGCTCTTCTCAGCCTGAGAGAGAAAGAAATCCTTTTTATTACTTGTAGTCATCATAAATAGGGGAGAAGCAGACACCTCGAACAGTTGGAAATTGAGTTGTAAGCTGAACTGAGTGATCAGACTTAAAATGCACAATAGTCTTGAAAAGTGGATCCACCTCCTCTAGACCTCCAACCCCTTATTGGTTGCTCTGCCCCAGCTGCTGAGCAGTGACAGTGCCTTTGGAGCCAGCAAGTTCCTCCACAGCTTACTGACCTGTCATGATTCTGTACTCAGGGAGAAGAACTGGGCCCCCTCATGACCTAGCTGACATTGCTCTTGCCTGCAGAGCTGAGCCAGCCTTCAGAAACCAAACTTTCATTCTTTTGATGACCTTAATCAAGTTTTGGAAAAAGCCAGAGATATGTGTGGCAGGTGTGATTTCTTGGTCTTTTATCTCACATTTTAATGAGGACCCCAAATCTTCTTCTGCTACTCCTTTTTGCACATGACCCCACTTCTATAACATTATCTCACAGTGAACAGAAATAAAACAGCTATTTCCCAGCACAAGAGGATGAAAAGCAATCAGCTACAAGCAGCTCAGGTCACAGCCCATGCAATCCCCACCACATGTTGCTTCACATGCCTCCCTGTGCCATGTAATGCAGGTCAGCCACTGTAGATCCTTCCCTATTCCCTTCCCCAAGCTGCTGCACACCCCATCCCACATGGAAAAGTTGCTTTATTACAGTATATTACCTGACCCTGATTTTAGAGTCCAACCTCACAGCGAGAGTATTTTCTGACTCTCCCAAGCACCAACTCAGGCACCTCTACTTGGGCTTTGTGTGCCCCACCAGGTCTAGGAGATAGCCAAATATTCCCAGCAGAAGGTGGCAAGGAGTGCCTGCTTATTCAGAAAGCTGCTGCCAGCCATCTGCACCCAGACCTACTGCTTTTCTACTCTGAAACATGCACAACTGGAATTGCTTAGTGCAAATGAGTTCAGCTCATAGAAAATCCCACAGGAAAATTACTATCTTCCCTGTCTGGTAATAAAGGTAACGAAAACAAGTCTGAACAAAAATTTCAAATACCATTCAATGAATAAGCATATTGAATTAATGGACTCCAGGAAGAACATCTTTACCCTCATGACAATCTCCTTCTTGACACACCTTTAGCTGGCAATGAGGATAATGGCTTTTCAGCACCCTGAAAGAGGAAATTCAAACCACACTTCAAAAATAATCTCCTTATAAATGCTTTTTGTTGATAGTATCTTAATTTTACAGGTAGATCTTTCATTGTCTAATGCAAAGAATTCACAACTTTTCCTGGTAGAGACACACCCCATTTGCAGGCTCCTGCTCAGCTAAATTTGGATATTAGGACTGGTAATAAAATTGACTTTGATGCTCAACTGAGAAGGGGGAAACAATCCTACGCAAGTCACTCTTCAAATTTAAGGAAGCAGTTGCAAAATAAATCTCTGAAGCATGTCTTCCTTTTAAGTGTAAATTTTAGGTGAGAAATATATTCTGTGTATTAAAGAAGTCAGGCATGAACCCCTGTATTCCAGGGATTGCAGACTTCAGTTAACTTCTAAGATAGCACAAACTATAAGCACAGACTATCAGTGTAGTCTATGCAGTACATTGAGTAGTTACAGAGCACAGAAAAGTTCCTGTGCAGCACTGGAAGATGTGCAGCCTGGTTTAACTTGGTCACTCACCACCCAATATTATTTAACTAAGTACAAGATATGTCTCAGGAATCAGGTTACACAGACAAGAAACAGCAACAGCAGGAGGTCAAAGTGCCATGATATATTTGGTTTGGACAAACAAGGGCAGCCAGGGGACGACACCCAAACTCTACGTTTTTCATTTAAAATGTAATTATAAGATGCTTCTTGTTCCCCTCTCTGCTGGTAGAAATGCCCTGACCCTACTGAAGTTAACTTAAAACAGATAAAGATGAGGCCCAGCAACAGATCCCATTAGATGAATCTAATTTGGATCCCACATAAATCACTCTATACAAACATTTATTCAAGCAAACAACCCAGGATGCCCACAGATCTGCAGCTAAAAGAGACATGCTGCAGATGTACACTAGCTGAGCATCAGACTCCCTTGGACTTCCCCCATCCCTAACTGCAAGTCTCCTACAGTCAGGGCCCCCAGTGCTAAGCTGGGCATGAGACATTTGTCTGAGCCAAGTGCAAAGACCCTCTGAACATTTAAAGAGAGGTTTCAGTGGGTTTGAGATGTGTCACTGAGCCATTTCCCAGTGCAGATTCCCAGCACATCTGTGACAGACACCCCTGCATCCTTCAGGGATCACATAACTGAGGATGTGAGGAATCAGGTCCAGGTTCCCCCCTGCATCCAGAAGAGCATCTTCTGTTTTCAGACAGTCACAAACACTGCCTTCCCAGCCATGCCCAGAGCAGAGTGTGTGTGTGACCTTGCCTCCTCTCCCTTTCACACTGGCATTGGAGGAGGTGATTAAATACAGAGGAAGTTTCAGCAATCCAAGGCCAAATCTTGCACTGTTTCCAATGATTTTCAGGCTCCCATGGCACCCAGCATTTCCATCCCATGACCATGGTTATTACTGGTCACTGGTTGTCAGGGAGTAAGGGAACCAAACCCTGGGGCAATCCCAGAGGGAAATCCTCCACCAGCACAGCCAAAGGCTGGCATGACTTGAATCAGTGTTTTCAAGAGACCGGAGATCATGGGTTTGCCCATGAGGGCGGCCCCTCTGCTTCTGCTTCCTGTCTTGGCAGACATTGCTGAGGGTGAGGTTTTTCCCTGCTACCGTGGAAAAAGAGTGCTAGAGAGGAAAGTGGCAGTGCCAAGAAATAGGATGCCTGCCAAAAAAAAAGCACAGACCAGAAGAGGCACCTGTTCTCCAGTAACGTGCCAGCTCAACTGGGCACCTCCTTCCAGCACAAACCATGGCCCCAGACCATGTCTGCTGCTGGGGCATGTCCCCACACAGGACCTGAATAGCCCCTCCAAAAGTTATGTGGCCACACAGGTGCTGAGAGTGGGCATCAGGAGCATCAGGTAAGCTCATTGTTTACACTCAGCTTAAATCCCTGGACCACTTTTTTTTACATTTTTCATTAGACCAAAACTATCAGATGTAAAATAGAAATTGTCCCAAGCACAGTAACCAGGCACATGGACTTTCTACCTGCCCCATGGCAGCTTCCCAGGAAAGGGGGAAGAGGTAGGCTCTGCAGGCCCACAGTATTTTGATTTTCTGGCTGCAGGGCAACTGCTTCAGCCCAGATCTCTTCCAGATGTGTGCAAAAGGTGCTTCCTATTGAAGCTATCTAAGCAAGGAACAGCACAGTCCTCACAGCCTTCACAGACCCTCTGCAAAGGCCCCGCACAGCCATTGCTGTCACCCAGGCATCCCCTGGCTGCCCTCCAGCCAGCCCCTGCTGAGGCACCACGCTTCCCCAGGTAATAGGCTCACCACATGCCATGGCCAGGATTGCCAGTGGCTAGGAATCAGGAACAGAAATGAGGAAAACAAGTCATAACATCATGGAATAGTTTGGGTTAGAAGAGACCTTTAAAGGTCATCTAGTCCAACCTCCCGGCAATGCACAGGGACATCTTCAGCTACATCAGGTTGCACAGAGTCCTGTCCAACTTGACCTTGAATGTATCCAGGGAGGAAGCAATTCTCACCTCTCGAGGCAACCTGTTTCACTGTTTTACCACCCACATCATAAAATATGTCTTCCTTTCCTGTAATCTAAATCGACCCTTCTTCAGTTCCAAACCACTACCCCTTGTCCTATCACAATAGGCCCTGCTAAAACCTTTGTCCCCATCTTCCATCATCATAGGCCCCCCTTCAAGTACTGAAAGGGTCAAGGTCTCCCACCCACAAGTGGAACACAGAGTTTCAGAGGCTTTGGGGTAAGGAAGGAAGCCTGTCTCTTCCAGTCTCTAGGCAGGGAGTCAATCCCCACTCTGAAGGTACTGGAGGGTATTCATGTCTCCTGGGAGTGCCATGAGCCCTGCTCTGAGGAAGGCACAGTGCAGGACCCAGCTACAGGCAGCTTGTGCTTTCAGGCATACACCTCACCCCCGATAGCCTGCTGGTGGCAGTGTCCTGCTCAGAAAGCAAAGCTTTCAAAAATGATGGAATATCCTGAACTGGAAAGGACCTACAGGGAATTATGAAGTCCAACGACCATTTCTGCACTCACAACCTCAAAAGTCATACAATATGTCTGAGAGCATTGTCCAAATGCTTCTTGAACTCTGGCAGGCTTGATGCCATGACCACTTCCCTGGGGAGGCTGTTCCAGTGCCCAACCATCCTCTGGGTGAAGAATCTTTTCCAGTTATCCAACCTGACACAGCTTCAGGCCATCCCCTTGGGTCCTGTCACTGGTGACCATCGGGAAGAGATAAGCGCCTGCCCCTCCTCTTCCCCTTTGTGATGAGGCTGAAGGCTGTGATGAAGTTTCCCTAAGTCTTGTCTTCTCCAGGCTGAGCAAGTCAAGTGACCTCAACTACTCCTTGTATGGCTTCCCCTCAGACCCTTCACCATCTTTGTTGCCCTCTTTTGGGCACTCTCTAATAGCTTTATGTCTTTCTTATATTGTGGTGCCCAAAATTGCCTCCAGGACTGGAGGTGAAGCTGTCCCAGTGCAGAAAAAAGCGGGAGAACCCCTCCCTTGCCTGGCTGGCGATGCTGTGCCTGATGTCCCCAGGACGAGATTATCCCTCCTGGCAGCCAGGGCACTGCTGGCTCATGTTCAACTTGCCATCATTCCCCAGGCTGTTTGCACACCCAAGGATGAGCACCCCAGGTGCAGAACACGGTATTTTCGGAGGCACCTACTCTCTCCCTGACGGCGCGTTTCCAAGCCTGCAGTGGGACACCTGGCACAGCCAAGCCCTCGGGCAGCGAGGTGCCCGGGGTGCCGCATTCACCGCTCTGCCGGCACAGGGCGCCGGGGCTCGGCTCCTCTGCAGGCACCGACCCTCGGGACCCGGCACTCCGCTGCCAGTCGCCTTCCTCGCCGGAGGGGATTTCTCGGCTCCCTTCGCTCGAGAGGAGGTGCGACCGGAGTTTCCCGGCAGCCGGGTCCCGCCCCCGCCCTCCTTCCCTTATAGCCGGGCCGCCCCCGCCCCGGCCCCAGACCCTCTGACGGTGCCAGTGCCGGTGACAGTGTCCAGCTCCGCCGCCCCGGATCCGCCGCAGAGTAAGTCAGGCTGAGCTCTGTGCCGCCCGCCCGGAGCTCGGCTCTCTCCCCTTCCCCTCGGGCCGGCGCCTCCTGCTTCTCCCGAGCCGCTGCGCTCCCTCGCCGGGGAGCTCGGGGCTTCTCTGCTGGGTCCGAGACTGGGGAACGAGTGCCAGATGCTGAAGGGTGGGTTCCGGATACAGGGACAGGTTTCAGCCCCACCTTGTAATTATCAGAATGGGGAATAAATCGGATCGCTGGCAGGACAGCAGCTCCAGGCTGGGCACCGCAAGGATAAGTGCCTGGTAATTCCATTGTGACAGCTGGATCTGATTTCTGCTGCTTTTTCCCTAAATGTCAGGGCACAGGCTCGAGAAGTAACTACTGTAAACCATTCCGCCCCTTCCTACCTCTCTGCCTTCCAACACCTTTCCCAAAATGTAGGTATTTTAGGTATTGGGCACCAAAGCGTCCTAAACCCAGATCTGGCACTGAGTTCCAGATCCAGCAGTTCTGCCCTCTTCTCTTTGTCTCTATTTAAAGGAAGTGGTTTTCCCCCAAACCACAGGAAGGTAATTGGATTGTGATTCACTCAGTTTGTCTATGCTGAAAAAACACGATTTCAGAACTTGGACCCTGGATGGCCTCCGGCAGACCCTGTGAGTTTACCTTGCCAGGGTCACTGTGCCAAGCTGGCATATTTCTGCATTGCACTTCTGTGACTGCTTTTTCCTAGTCAGGGATGTCCCACAGCTCCTAGGACTTGCCTTTTCCCGGAGCACTGAAAAGCCTATAGAAATTCCCTTCTTTGTGCGGCAGCCCCATATACACTACATCAACTCAGCACAAAGTCAAAAATTCAGCCCTGGATTTAGAATCATTGGTGTGTTCAAAGTAGAATTTCTTTTTGAGGCTGCTGCAAAGTGAGAAAGAGACTTTCTGTGACTAGAGCATATGGCTGGCAGTAGTGCCTTACTTTGACACCCAAGTTCAGAGCAGAAAACCTGAAGAAACACTCATTGTCCAAACTATCAGCTGCCTTCTCCCACCATGGGACTTTGAGGCTTTCCATCTCTGATAAAGCAAATCACAAGGGAGCAGAGAGCTCAGGTTTGGGTTTGCTTCATTCATCCTCTCTATAAAAAGATGCCTGGTAAGCCAAAGAGTTTGAAAGTGCTGAGAGAAGCTCCCGGGGAATTTGTTTATCTTCTCAGTTAGCTCTAGCAGTGAACTTTGCAAACTCCAGGCCTTAAAGAAGAATTTGGCTTTGGAACTGTATTATGAAAACAAAACTCTAGACAGCAGCAGCTGGTTGCTCTTTCAGTTCAAAATTATGCTGCTCAGATATGAAGCAAGAAGAAAAAATTAGGGTATTACAGTGCATTTTCTCTGCTTTTTCCCAATAACAGTGTATATATAGAATTTTTCTCTATTTGAAAGATTCTCACTAACAACACGAAATGATGGTTTACCAGATGGCTTTCAGGTGTGTGTCTAATTTAGGGAAATCAGATTCTCATTTGGAAATGACTGCTGCACTGCACAGCTGTATCTATACATGGTTTTGTGCTGGTTGAAAGCATCTCTCTCATGCTAGGTGAGATGCCCTGGGGTCCTCTGCCTGCTCTGCCACTACTGTTCCCCATCACCGCCAGCCCTATAGGGGTGCCTGGTGATGCTGAGGCACATGGATTGAGTCCTCTGGGGAGGTTCTGCTCCTGCCCTGGCTTCTTTACTGGAGACAAGTTTTGTTTCCCCTCAGCTCGCCATTAGGAGCAGAATTTGGCCACCATCAGGATGCTGCTGGACCAGATATTGGGTGGTGGATGTCTCACAGGGGTCTGCAGATAGGACTATGGATGGGAGCAGCACAGCAAAGGGTCAAGGTGGGGCTCTGGGTGGCCAAGCTCTTCCATGGACTGTGATTTCGCAGACAGAGCCAAGTGGAAGCCCCCAGATTTGTGGTGTCTCCATTCAGTATTTAACCCAGATAACAAAAATGGTAGGAAAAAATCCCCCCACCTCCCAATTCGCAGAGATTGAGTCTGGCATCTCTGTGGACTCTTTACTTTGATGAATTAGCAGTTTGTTAAGGTGTCAGCGCAGCATCTGAGGTACACTAAATTCAAACTGACTGCACTGCTCTACTGGTTCTACAAGCCATGTACAAGATGGCTTGGCCCAGTGCAATTTTCTTGTGTGGGCAGGGATACCCACTTTTCCACAGGGAACAGATGAGGAGAGACATGGCTGATGCAAATGCAGAGAATACTCTTTGCTAGATAACTCTGGATTTATGAGAGCCTGTGGGAAAGTAAGAGATATCCACTAAAATGAGATATAAATCCTCATGACCAGGATGTCTGCAGGCTGGAGAGGACCAAAAATCCAAACAAATGCTTGTTAATACTGGCAGCAGCTCAGGAAAAAGAAGTCAAGAAAAAGTTCAGAAAAAAAATTCAGAATAGGGATAATTAATAATTCTCTTCCCCTGAGAGCTCTCTGGCACACCATGAGCTGCCCCTCGCCAATGAGGTCATTCTGCATGAAAGTTGTTTCCTTTGAGGAAGAAAAGGAGAAAATGGGTAGCCACTGTGCGCAGTCTGGGCTGGGTCCTTCTGTGTCTTGACTCTGCTCCAGGTGTTTCCCTTGCCCTTGTTGCCCACCCCAGAAAAGTTCCAACTCGGAGGTAGGTGCTGTAATCAGCAGAGAGCTCTCTGTATCCCACTACAGCTACACCAGCACCACAGTCCCAGTGCTGCAGGACGTCTGGGCAGGGTGGCAGAGGATGCTCTGTGAGCTGAGCTGCTCTTTTGGTTTGAAACCAGAAGTTGAATATGCTATGTCAGAAATAATTGGAGCTAAAGGCTCCCCTGGCACAAACCATGTTGCCACATAACAATAATAAAGGTGATGATGATAACAGTAAATTAGTAATAATACTGAGTAGGGAACAATGTCAACTCTTGACCTCAAGTCATTAAATTTCCCAAGACTTGAATTTGAGTTCTGTGCCTGGGAAATGATTAAGCATTTTTCCTGCTAAAGAGCTTGATGGAGTTTTAGCAAGCTTTGATTTCTGATAAGAGCAGGGGCTTAGAGGAGCAGCATGTGCCTATCCAAGCCAGAGCCAAGCCCCTGGCATGTCCTGTTTGCTGCATTGGGCAGGAGCACATGCTGACAGAGGCAGGAGGTGCAGTGCTAGCACAGCAACTCCTGTCTGTGCCCCCTAGATGTAACCAGGACCACCTCCTTTTAGCTGAGTATTACTTGTAGAAAACTTTGGCATTTTTTTCTGTAACTTTCTTAAAAGCATTTCTTACAGCAAGAGCTTGGCTATCTAACAATAACAAGAAGAGATGGACATGGGATTTTTGGTACCTCTTTACACTAAGACTGGGGCTGCATCCTCCCAGAAATGCGAGCTGGGGTTTACTGGTATTTCCTGCTTCAGATACAAACACAGGCCAACCAGCAGTGGCACATGATAAGCACTGGGCAAGAGTTCAAGCTGGCCAAATGTTAGAGAGCATGGCAGCTTTTGCATCCACAGCTTCACCTAGGTGCTCAAGGCTGGCTTTTTTTGAGCCCTACCAGGACAAAGTTCTGACAGACATTAAAAACTCAGCTTTTAACCAGCTTAATCATTCCCCTATGGACTCTTGTATGTGTAGTGTCACTTTGATGCTTTTCAAAGATACATTGCATTCATCTTGTCATTGAAGAAGAACCAAAACTTTGAAGTCACCTTTGTGATCATCATTCATCAAAATGAAAGACTTTAGCCTTTTGGAAAGGGAGAGGTAGTTTCTTTGGTTAAAAAACAAACAAACAAACAAACAAAAAAACCCCAGTAATGCTTTATTTGAAATAATAGGAGAGAGGGAGAGAAAGGACTCAGCTGAATCTGAGGCTGTGCTTGAACAAACAGGAAGGAAGGGATTTGGCAGAATTAATCTAAATACAGTGTTGTATTGGGAAATGCAGATTACAAAAAGAGCCCTACAAAAATTAAGAGTGTCCAAACTACTTACAGATCATGCCTGTTGCCATGTTTTGGATTTTTGGTTTGGTTTTTGTTGGTTGGTTGTTTTTCTGGGTATTTTTGTAGTGGAAATGTAACAAAAAGGAGCTCTTTTCCACTGCTTTCAGGATTCTAGTGGGGCATCCTGACTAGCATAGCTGGAGTGAATTGCAGGGAGTTTCCTTCCCCCTCCCCTCCTCAGTACATGTGCTAGGGAGATGTAGGTGCACAGGTTCAGCCATGGCACAGCTGCTGGCTAACCTGGGATTAGCTCAGTTATTTAAGAGTATGCTGCTAATAATGTGTTGGTTGTGGCTTCAATCCCTGTATGGGCCATTCACTTCAGAGCTGGAATTGGTGATCCTTGTGGGTCCTTTCCAGCTCAGACTATTCTGTAACTCCTGTCAGCTGAGCTCTGGTGCTCAGGCCCCCTTTGCTTGCTCATGCAAGCAGAATTTCTTCCCAAGTGAGTTTTCATATTTGTTGTGTTTAGAAAGTAGTAGCACTAATCCTGAACAGGGCCTGGCATCCAAAGCAGGGAGAAGGAAAGCTCTCAGCAAAGCCAGGCTCTCAGTGCTCTCTGTACCACTCGGCTGCTACCACTAACTTGATGCTTCAGAGCTCTCCAAGTTTTGGCCAGGAGCCAGCAGGAGGAAACAGAATGAAAAGCCACAGTTTTCCAAACAGTTTTCGCAGAAATAAGTGTCGTATTTTGTATCAGCATGACATATACCAACATTTTAAACTTAACAAGGGTATTTGAAGATCACCACATTGTGGCCTTATAACTTAAGCCAAATTCTTAGTTTATTGAAGTCTAATTTTTCTGCCATTACTCAATACAAGTAAGCCAAAACTTGCCTGAGAGTTCTTCATACAGATGTGCTTCAGTCTCCTAGAAAGTCACTTTAATTAAAGCAGTACCAGACTAAGGATTGGAAACTATGAGTCACTTAATTTATTTACAATGATTACATAATTATAATCATTACACAAATGGTTATAGTTATGCAAATAAATATTTTGCAGTATATTGAATTATAGAGGAACGTAATTCTAAATATGAATTCTGAAAAGAAGTTGTAGCAATAAAAAATTTCTGTTGTTAATTATTTGTTGTGTAAGAGTGTTGGTGGTAAGGCAGGACTCTGGCAGGATCACATCTGTTTAAACAAGACTAAACTGCCTGATCCTTGTGCCTTGTTCTCACTTACCTTGAGCACAGATCAGGAAAAAAAGGCCCTGAGTAAGGTGGGAACGCCATGCAAGAGTATGAGAGTTTTGTGGTTGCTCTGAAGGCACAGGACACTTATCCCACCCACATCATTCGTGTGCCCATCCATGCTTATGTCCATAGTCACATAGCATCCCATGGGAGAGCCTGACAAGCCCAAGGTCTCAAATCAAGGCAGCTGAATCACCCTCAAAATGGTTCTTTGATTTTCTCTAAGTTAGACCAGAGAGCTGTTTCCATTCTCTGCATTACCTGGGATAGTGTTGCTCAGCAATTATCCTGTGCTCACACCAGACGTGGCATTCTCCCTGTTGCCCACACATATGCCTTGCCACACTTTCTCTGTGGTATTTTTCTTCCTAACTGTTATAATCTGATCCTTTTTTTTTTCCTGAAATTTACAGGCTAGAAGGAAAATGATGAAAATGTTACCTTTTCTCCAAAGTGGTCCTTTTGGAATGCGCAGTGGATCAGAGAGTTGCATTGATGCAAACAGGCCGTTTGAAAACACTTCAGCATCAGTACCTGAGGAAGCTCCCACCTGTCCTGAACCTTCTGCAGATGAAATCTGGTCCAGGGACCAGGAGAAGATGAGAGAAAAGCCAGGGGCAGCCTGCAGAGCTTTACGTGCCTCTTCAACCACAAGCACTGAGAGTTGCATCTCTGCTGGGGACAGCCCTGAGAAGGGAAACAAAGGAATAAAGGGAATGCTTAAAAGTGCATTTAAAATAGTTAAAAAGACCAAGCCACCCAGTGGTAAGTGCTCCTCCTTCTTCCTTGCACCACTTCATGGGCCACAGTTACCTCTATAGAGGAGCTATATGAGGCAGGGAATTGTTCCCTAGGGAAACAAAGGTATCGATAGATCGAAGTGACTTTTCCAAGAAGCCTGGGGAAAATTTGCCAGAGGGAAACATGACCTCAAGTCCTACTCCTTTAGTACCAAGGGCACAGTCCTTGAGGAGCTGCCCATTTGCAGGTTTTCTGTCTAAAACAAAACTTATTTCTACCTCTCATGGGGGCACAGAGAACAGAGGGTAGGTGAGAAACTAAGCTGTAACTCTCAGCTTTGTTCCTCCATCTCCTCCTACAAAGTCTCGTTGTTTTAGTACAAATTATTTCATTTCCAGACAATCCTTTACCTGTCTAATTGGCATCTCTTTCCCCATGTGTCAAATGGTTTTCCTAACTGGTGGTTTTCCTTCTTGGCCTTGCATTTGCTGCTGAAAAGAGGTCTTTTGTACTTTAGTTCTTACCCCTACATTGCCCCATCCCCAATATCTCTTTTTTTTTTTTTTTTTTTTTTTTCTTAAGCAATCAGATTTAAAACAACCAGAATTGCAGAAAATATTCCAGATGAGGGACCACCAATGTGTGGTACAATATATTCCTATTTTCCCATCTCAGCTGGATATTTCTCACTGAGTACATCCTGGGGTCATAACTGACATGTTCACTATCACCTCCCAGTAAGGATTTACTAATTCTCAGGCATCTTTCTTCCTCCTCCATCTCAAGCTGATTCACATCCAGCTTGCAGCAGAAAATCCTATTTGTTGCTAAGTAACTTTTGTTCTATTGAATTTGCATCTTGTGTTTCTTGCCATTAAATTTCAGCCCATTTACTATTCAAGTTATCCCATTGTTCCTGTAAAATTTACCAAGCCCTCAGTTTTGATAATGTCTCTAAACTTTGTGCAATCAGCAGATGCCAAAAGGGCACTCCCAGCTTTTGTGCCACAGTTTCTAAGGAGAAGTTAAGTAAGATGAGTTTCATGAATAATGTAAGCTTTCTCCATCCAGGGTCCTCCATGCAAACATTACACACCTAACAAATCTTATCTTGGGATATGACTTTGCCATTTTAACAAATAATTTCCCAGGTTGCCCTGTCTCAAGTAACTGACTGTAATTTAGATAAGACAGTTCAGTTGTATTTGTCTTGCTTGCAAAATGTGTCCTCCCAAACAATTTCACAGGTCAGGTTGTGCCAAATCTATTTCTGGAAAACCCATGTGGTATTTCCTTTAGCACATCTTTAGTTACATCTTTCTATCTACATTATTTTAAAGCCATGCTTCTGACTTGAGATCATATTAATGGGAAGGGGGATGAGCAATAATTAACTAACTCCACAAGGCTAAATTTTGGAAAATATTATAGGTGGCTTGTGAATAGCTGTCCATATGAAATGCGCTGGTGATGGGTACTCAAATTTCCATCACCTCAGTTAAAGGCAAGTTAGAAGTAATCTGATCTTTAAATAAACAGATTTTCTATATGATGTAGGAGCCAAGAGCTAGCATTTTGGAAGTATAAGCATTTTTTCAAAAATATTCCAGAGCCATCATTTTTTATAAAACTGAAATCTAAATCTTTGCTCTTGGTTAAAGAAAGGCTGTTCTTTTTTCACCAGTCAAACAAGTCATGGATCTCCTTGGAGAGCAAAAGCTTTGTGATGCCATTCAACATTTGTTTGTCCTGGAGAAGAGCCTGTCTAGCAAAAGTGAGGAGGGACTGAACACCAGTCAGAAAGACATCGAGTCTGTCTATGAAGTTCTGAAGCACAAAGTCTTCAGCACCTTGAAAGATTCTGTGCTGCTTGCAAAAACAAACCCAGACCTGCTGCAGCAGGCAGTGGAGGCTCTGAAAGAACAGGAGAAAGAAGATCAGAACTACATGTCAGAGAATCCTGACCAAAATATTAAATTTAAACCTAGAAAATGGAAAGAGCTTTGGATAGCTACAGTAAAGGAGTCGGTAGAAGCTCGAATGAAAGACACAAGCCGTACTCCTAGAACTGAGAACCTCTCTGCAGTTGGCCAGAACCTCCTGCACATGGGAAAGACAATGAAAGAAGATTTGACAGTGGTTGCCAAGTACATTAACAAGCTTTATCCTCCTGAGTTTAATGTGTTCAGCATATATGCAGAACTCTACCACAATTATTTTGCCTCCCAGGCAAAGAAAAGTGCTGAGTCTCATCTGGAAGATAAGGATATTTACCTTCTTCTCTCATGGGTGCACAACTTCTATCCAAAGTAAGTGGGCTTTTATACAAGTCTACCCCTGGCAATCAAAACAAGCTCATTGGCTGCAAACCCAAGCTTTGCTTGATTTATGAATTAGTATTTCTGCAGTGCAGTCCAGCACCTGGCTAAGTTCTGGTGTTACTGATGATGTGCTGATTTACACTCCTGGCCAGAACAGCCAGAAGGGACACACTCAAGGCTGCTAGTCTGTAAATGAAGGGCTGTTCCACCATTCTGGCTTCTGGGCGACAGACACACAGATGTTTAAGGCTTCATTTGTGGGGTAAATTGGTCAAGTTCATTGCCTTGATATCTATCCCAGTTGCAGACCCAGGCTCGCTCTTGGAAAATTTGGAAATTTCAGCCCTTTGTACCAGAGGGAAGACAATAAATAGAACAACCTTGCAATTACCCTGGGCATGGAGGATGTTGCTTAGGTGTTACCCACAGTCTGTTTTCCTCACCTTTAGGAGAGCCAGGGGTGTGCCCCTGTGAGAGGACACCATCAGCCAAGGGTTCCCATAAACCTTGTATGTTATTGAACTGAAAATACTGCTTGTTGTGGCTAATAGTAGTGGGTGGAGAATTGAGGGCTTTCACTTCTTAGGTGGAAACCAGTAAAGACACCAGCAATGTTTTCTCTGTTCTGAAGTCATTCGGCTCCACTTTATCCTTTCTGTGTTTCACTGATGAGTGTAATGATTCCGTGTTGATCCTGGAAGTTTTCCATAGTCAGTTTTGTGCTCTAAGTCAGGATATTCAGGCCTAAACCAGCCTGTGTTTGGAAGTGAGCAGTTGTGAGGGGTAGGGCTCAGCCAGAGCAGCTCAGCCTGGCACTGGGGACAATGTTGGCCAGGGTGGCAGCAGCTTTGAGAGTGTTCCCAGAGGCCACGTTGAGGTGTCTGCTGAGGGACCTCCTCTGAGCCATCCAACACCAGCTTTTCATCTGCTCAATACTCTCTGTATTGATGGAGAGAGGTCATGTCCAGGGCCTAGACTCCCCTGCCTTCTTCAGGTCTCCCATCCCCACCAGAACACAGTGGCTGGTACTCAGTAGTTGGATAGACCATGACTCCGTTCCCAGGGTTACTTGTGGTCTCACCCCTGGCACATATTCATTCAGCTTCTCCAATTCCTGCGTGGACTAAGGACAATGTACATTTCAATCTGTTTTTTCACTGACATTCTCAAAAAGTGTTAGTGATTTGCATCAACAACTGTCTTGAATTACACTGCCCTTGGAAAATACAATTGTTTGGCTTTTTTCATTCCAGAGACATGAGAAAAGATCATGATTTAGCCATGGAGTTGGATAAAGTTAAGCTTGGAAGTCTTTTGCCTTCAAGTCTGTGCAAAGAGCTTGAAAATAAATACCTTGACAGTGAAGAGGTAAGAAAGGTTCAGTCACTCCTCTTCTTCCCTTTGCTGCTCCCATATGACTCCTCAGAGAAGCTGTGGCTTGTCCTGCACGCACACTTCTTCACCAGTGAGCTGCACACCCTACACACCCTTCCAGGGAAAAGCAAAAGCTTTTGTTTGTTTTTAGGGAACAGGTCACCTTTCTGCTAGATGGGACTTGCAGAGTAAACTTCTGCTTAGCCCTGGGAGCTGTGAGAAAAGAACAGCTCTGTTCTTGTAAATCATGTGGTAGCAACAGGGGGAAAATCCAACAACAGATCTTTATAGGCAACTTTCCAATTGTCTGTTAAATCTCCAGAGGGATTTATGATCCCTCTCACAGGAATCTCTGAAGGATCTTGGATTACTCCTGGTCTCTGCAGAGGTGCCAGACCTTGGCTGAGCACAAAGCTTGGAGATCTGGTCTTGACAAATCTGATTCTTTGATGGAGAATTGCCTGGTCTGCAGGAAATAAAAGTTGCTCTGGTTTTTGTATCACCCTTCCCTTAATGGAAACAAGAAGCCACTTTTACAGTACTCCCATAGCTTAGTGCTTTTGGCATTTAAGGCTGGAATTCCCAGAAAATGAGAAGATGAGTTCCAAGTTTAGATGTACTCCGTGATGGTTTGCATATGGGAGGGGTGGTGTGAGGTCTGCAGAGCACATTAACAGGGCACTGGGGGATCAGCAATATGTGCCAGACACTGCACAGACTGTTCCCAAAGCCTCACTGCAGCGCAGAGGAGTCAGAGCAGAGAAAACCTGAGAGCACGTTGTTTCCCTCTCCAGCACTTGTGTGGCATCAGAAGAGCTCATGAAAAAAGATTGCAAAGGCAGGTAGCTCTGAGTGTGACACATGCACAGTGTGTGGTTGGGGGAATTTGGGCTCTGGTAGACGTAGCTGCTGCAACCTTCCTGCTCACTGCTCCCCTCCCTGCCCTCCTGATCTCCCTGATGTGGAGGTGTAATGGGATCTTCACTCCTACCTTAAAATACTCAGCTCACTGTTGCGTAGGTGGGTATCATGATGGGGTTGTCCTTGTTGCTGTGAAGTCGTGGGTCAAGCTTCTCCTAACAAGGAGCCTTTATACCACAGGCAGGGCTGAGGAAAAAGTCTGCTGGGCCAGGAAAAAGGTGGGTGGGCGAGTAAAACCTGCATAAGGCAGGAGCTCTTGCATCCATGTTGCAGTAAATGCCTTTGTTCTTCTTTCCCTAAAGGTCACTGTCAAAAATTCACTGAGCAGATGTTTAGATAAAGAAATCCAAAGATGGAAAGAAGACAAAGAGCCAGAGAAGCTAAATGGGCATTTTCAGAGTGAACTACTAGGAATATTTGTTATCCAGGTAATACAGAGCTATATTAAACATAAATAATTGCATCCTTTACCTGCTTAGGATTTGAGACCAACTGTGGTTATTGCAGAGAAGGAAAAGGCCAAGTCACTTGTCTAGAGTGGTAGCAGAGGTGGGTGGTACAGGAAGGCTCAAAACCATGGTCTGTGTTGGGCCTAGTGTACCATGTGATAGAGGCAAATGCCTCTATAAGCAAAACAAGAAGAAAAACTGCCTTCATTCTCCCTGTGCATTTTCTTCTGCATCCTCAGCAGCAGAGAGACAGGGGACAGGCTCAGTTGGTTGAGAAATGGGGAGTCTGTTTCTTCCTCCCGGGAAAGTGCTACAGGCAGAGCTGCAGAAGATTACTTGAGTTTATTTTTAAAAAATAAACCTCTCATATGTTGAGATTGTTGTGATTAAATTGTTATTTAAATGCAATCTAACAACATTCAAAAGAAAAAAAAAATAAACAAAACCAAGTGTTAAATTGCCTACTTTCTCAGCTGTTTTCTAGATTTTTCTTCATGCTCCTTTTGAACCTCTTAACAAAGTGTAGCTGCTTTGTGTGGTGCCTGGCTCAGTTGCAGGGGGGATGCAGGAGAGCCGAGTGCAGTTACATCAGTAAAGGATCTGCAGCCTCTTTATCCAGAAAACTTGGCCTTTTTGGAGCAGGTGACATTTAAAATCGATCTCTCTTGTTTGTTAGAGTATCTACAGCAGCCAGAAGCGAGCTGAGGATATCAGCAAGGCTGTGGGTGAGGAGCTGTCCCACCGGCTGCTGAAGGAGCTGCCAGCCTTCCTGAGAAGGTGAGGTGAGGAGGGGCTGTGGGCAGCAGGGCCAGCACAGCACCTGGGCAATCACTCAGCCACCTTTCCTCTTCCCATCTCCCCTCCAGCTACAGGGATGCCTTTGAAGACTTCAAGGAGAAAAGCAAGAAGCACAGATACTACAAGCCTATACTGATTGCAAATATTAACAACTGCTGCAATTTTAGGTAAGGGTTCAAAAGGAAAGGTTTTGCTCCTTCCTCTGCAGGCAACATATAATAGTATGATAGAGGGGAGGTACTCCAGAGTGAGCAGAGCTAAGTCTATCTGCCTGCAGAAGCTTTGGAGATCGCTGAATCTCTCTCTCTCCTCTGAGGATAGACCATTCTGACCTGGCTGATATTTTCTTGCAGAGACTACACGGAGAAATACATAGCAGAAAAAGACAACAGTAAAGCTGATATCTTCAGCACTCTTGCTGATATTGAAAACAGTGGCTTTGATGTGCTGCTTCAACAGCTCTTTGCCCAGCTGAAGGTACCATATCTGTGCCCCATACCCTCCTGCCCCATGGCTCAGCTGATACCAGGGCAGGGCATGTTCTCCTGCCGTGCTATCTGCTGCTCAAATCTCTGATTCAAATCAGCCAATTTCAGAAGGGACAGGATCGTTCCTAACCCACACTGCTGCTGAAAAACTTCCACTAAGCTCTCCTTGAGCTGGTCCTCAAGCCTGCAGGCAAAATGAGTGCAGTGACATAGGCATGATTGTGCAGGTGAACATAAAATCTGCTGATTGCATCTGAGACAATGGCTGCAGCAGGGAGAGTCTCAACCTGCAGCTGTTTGCTCTCCACACTGTAGGAAGCCATCACTAATGGCATAAACTGCAATTACGCAGACTTTGGCTTCCCCATAAAGGTGACCTGAAGGGCATTATTTTTGTACTTTTGGCTTCCTTTTTTTTTTGGTTGTTTTTGTTTGTTTATATATATAACACACAATCTTTTCAAGTTAAGCAATTTTGGTGGAGGAAAAGGAAGCGTAGGAGTCAGGAATGTTCAGCCACAATCTCTCCTGCTTTCTCTGTAGAGCCTTTTGGAAGGCACAAGAAAACAGGGGTGCATTTTTTTCATTTTCGTATTTATTTGCTGTGGCTGAGAAAAAATTTGATTGAAAACATAAGGATTCATTTTTTCACCTGATGGTTCCATAGTTCTTTAATCAGACAAGATGGTGAAGAAAAAAAAAAAAAGCAGAAATAATAAAAACACCTGTAATATGAACCTTTCAAACCCTTGGTCTTCTTCACCATGAGAAACCAGGAAGGGGACACAGCCCTTTGTTCCCCTGTCCTGTAAGGCATCACCACACACCCCTGCACAGGAGTACACACCAGGCACTCACTACATGGGATACTCTACATGTAGAAATGACAAATATACATGTGCATAAAATTTGTTTGGGGTAACTTAGCAGATTTTCTTTTTTTCAGCCAATGTATAAGAAGTTTACAGAGAATAAGTGGGATTCCAGCAGTGAAATTATGAATGAGATAATTAAAACCACCAGCAATCATATTTCAGACTTCCAGACCTTAAAGGACCCATTTTACCATGTAAGTCCAAGAGAAATATTGGAGGGATTCTGAGGTGCTGAGTTTGCATTCTCAGCTTTGATCCTCTGTGGCTTGAGTTGCCTTGACCTCTGGGTGAGCTGGTGAGCTGGCCTGGCATCAGGAAGCCTCTCAGGCAGTGTTTCCACCAGCATGCAGTTTACCCAGATTAGGCACATAAATCTTACCCTCCTCTGACAGAAGCAGACTCCTGCAGCTCTGCTGCACTGTTTGCAGAGCAAACCACCCCTGATGTAGAGAAAGTGCTATATAGACCACCCAGCACGTGGCTTTATTTACAGATTTGGTTTAGCAGTTTTGAAACACAGACGCAGTTGCACAGTTCATTCTCGTTGCTCCTTTGATTGCCCTAAAGACTGGAGGAGGTGGATGCAACTGGGACAAATCCCAGAGAACTGAGCCAGAGCCACATCCTCACTGGACTATATATGAAATATCATAATATAAGACAATATTTGATTTCCTGTCTTTGTCTTTTTAGTAGCTGAGACAAATAATGATGTTTTATGTGTTAGAGAGAAGAACAGGAAGAGCAGCATGAATTCCTGTTTCTCTGGAATACTGTTACTCCTCTAGCACATGGAAATCTTTTCTGCACTTTTAACTCTTCCCAGAAGGAAACAGCATTTGGAAATTCCCATACTTATTAGAGCACAAAGAAATTCTCAGCATCTAGGATGTGTTGTAACCAGACCTGGGAGTTTGGCAACCAGGGCTGTTCCTGCTGTGTAATCAACAGCAGTCATTGGTGGGGCATGTCTTACAGCATCCAGGATGGTTTTATGCTCCATCCACACACACAGTTTGTTCTGTCCCCAAGAAAAAGAGAGTGGATGATCATTCCCTCCTCTCCTTCCCACCAGGCTATCGTTGAGAAGATCCATGCTCGTTTGGTTAAAGAGTACATCGTGAGGCTGCTGAAGAGGAAGGTCAGCCTGAAAACTCCAGCACAGCAGCAAACTCTGGCCCAACACATCTCCAAGAATGCTGCTGACCTGGAAGCCTTCTGCACCAGCAATGTACGTGAGTGCACACACTGAAAAACAGGAAAATAATTCTGCAAACTTTTGTTAACCTTTTCAATTCAGCTTAATTTCATTAGGGAGGACCTTAGGCAGAAAGAGTGCCCATAGGCACAAAGGCTTCCATCAGCAGCCTGCCGCTCCCTGCTTGGAGAGACATGATTTCATCTTTGTCCCACAGGCAGTTTCCTTTTGAAGGTTTATATTAATAGGGCCAGAAGACTTAGATAATATTTTCCGATTTCAGTACAGCGTCCATGGATTCTGGGTTTCCTCTCACCCTTGATTTCCCCCATGCTGCAGCTTTTAGGTCAGCCAGAGGCTAAAGCAGGAATTGTGGGGTCTGTGGTATGCAAGGAATTTCTCCACAAGAGCCACAGCTGGAACACCCCTCTCTGTCCTTTGAGATCTCCCTCCTTCCATGCCTCTAATTTTGCCTGCAAAAGAAGCTAACAGCTAAGCCAAAACCTGTCCTCCATCACCCCATGCATGTTTGACTGGAGAAGGAACAAGCCTGGGTTTCACAGTGTGGGTGGGAGGTCAGGCAGTTGCACCTTGGAAATTCCAATGGTCAGGAAAAAGCTCTGGTTGGGGCTTCTACCCAATTTTGGCAATACCTGGAGATTCTAAGGGCACGGTTGTGTTTGGAGCTGGGACAGAGCAGCATGTGGCAGTGACTTACCTGGCCCATCAGACCTTATAAACATACCAGGCAGTGCAGAAACCCAAGGAAAGGGAAATGAGCCAAGAGAATCTGCTGAGGTGGATGTGGAAGTCTCAGTGTTATGGCAAACCACACACTTGTGCAAGAGGATTAAAAACCATCAAAAAGCTACTCCAATTTTTCCAAGGCTGCTCAGGTAAAAACAATGAGGCGCATAAAATCACTGATGTGTCTTTTCCTCTTGCCAGGAAACAGCCTCAGGAGCCAGCTCCCAGTGTGTGGGGAGGTTTGCACCCCCATAATGTCCCGCTAACTACTTTCTCTTCTCACAGGGATCTCAAGCCACGTGGCTGAATTCAGCACTCCCCAAACTGGCTGAAATAATCCGACTTCAGGATTTAGGTGCTATTAAAATTGAAGTTGCAACACTCGCCAAAACATACCCAGACATCCGGTAAGAGATGCTGAAACAGATTTGCTAATACTCATATGAAATTTTAATTGAGCCAGAAAGCAGTCAAATATGAATATAGGTGAGATTCATTTAGCCTGAGCCTATAAACCTGGGTGGGGACTGCCTTCCAGGCTGTGACAATCCAGTGCTATCAGAAAGCAAAAGAAATATCAATAAAAGCCTATTGATATATTCCAAATTCTGGCCTGATTTTCCCCTTTACCTTGGAGATGCCCTTCCCTACCCCAAACATCCCAGGACAGTGCAGAGTCTTGTGTAGGACTGCCAGATGCTGAGCTGGCATCTACAGGGGACATCAGCATGTGCCACAGGACAGGACATGCTGCACCATATCCTGGTGCAATGGCCCTGACATGGGGAGGTGTGTAGGAGGAAATAACACCTGCCCCTTTCTCTTCCACAGCAAAAGGCACCTGGAAGCGTTCCTGCACATCAAAGCCAATTTGTCACGCAATGAACTCAAAAGCATCCTGGGCTACTTGGCGGACACCACAGCATCCACACAGCCCAGGGCCCCCCTCTTCTCCAACATAAACGTGCCCTAGACCAAGGCTTGCCTTGGCACCACCCTGTGCTGGACTGTGGGGTGAGCTGGGATGGAGACCATCTCCTGGAGCAATGCATGGAACACACTGCTATCTTTTGCTATGGAAAGTGCTTTGTCCCAGTCTGGTGCTCAGCATCTCTGCAGGAATCATCATCTTCCATGTGGGGCTGGGTACAGGGTGCACCCATGAGAGGTGCAGTGCCTGCAAGGGCTGGGGCTGCTCCTCACACCAGTCATGGATTCCCCCGAGGTCTCCTTGGTGCCACCACATTCTCTGCCTGGACATGGCCCTGGTGCCCTGAACTCCATCTACCTCTCAGGGTGCAACAGAAGCCACATCACAGACCAAGCAAGCACCACTTGTGTAGCTTTTTGTCTTCTAAGGAAAGGAAGAGAAACAAAGACTGAAACCAACATTCAGATATACTGGAGAAGTCCCATGTGGGCATGCTTGCAATCCATCTGCCTTCCTCAGAGACAGGCAGGGCAGCTGTGTTAGGCTGGTGGGAGAGGCACAAGGTTTGTGGTGAGGAGTTGCAGCTCAGCTGTGGCAGGGTTCCTGCCAGCCCCCTTGGAGCAGCTGCAGGCTCTGACCCAGGGCAGCAGCTCTGCCCAGGGCCTTGGGGTTTCCAATGGAGAACTGGCCCTAGAGAGCTTGTGCTTCCTTCACCTCTGTGAGGTGGGAGCACCTGGGCCCTGGCAGCCAGCCCCTCTGCAGTGACCCCATCCAGTGCATCTGCATGGAGGGACCCCTCAAACAGAGGCAGGGAGCAAGCTGCCTATTGCAATGGATTGTGTGGGCTAAGCCAGCATCTGGTAAAGCACTTTGGATATTACTGAAGTTCTCCTTATCAAGGAGAGGACTTCCAGACCCCATTAATAATGCGGGCTTTGAATGGGGTGTGGAAGTGGTCTCAAATATCATCAGTAGATACTGAGTACCCTGTATGTATCACTATTCTCTTGCTCACTCTTTCCCCTCTTGCTGTGAGGTAGATATGATGAGAAAACACAAATGGGTCTCTTGTGAAACTGTGTTTTGTTTCTTACAGCATATATTTTTTGGGAACCTAATCAGTTGCCAAAACAGCACTGAGTATAGTTGGAGATCTTTCCCTTCTGTTTTCCTCTATTTCAACTTTTGCATCAGTCTGTGAAAAGTCAGTCCGGAAGGAAGATGCCTGATGACTGTGCAAACTATATAATGTATTTAAATGCAATATATCACTGGTGTATTTTTGCACCCAATGTTATTTTTTCTCAGTTAGAGATACTAATTTGCAATGTTTATAATAAACAGTATTCAAATATGCTAGAGAAGTGATTCATTTACTCTGTCACTGGCTGTTGTTTACTGTGTTGCCACAGCATATCCTCCTTCAAAGGGCCATTTCTTCCAGCCCGCTCTGGTGAATGTCACCCACTGGTTCCAAGTAAGGGGTCTTGCTGGACTATAGACAGGTTGGAAAAGCATTGCTGATACCCCTGTAAGACATTCACTGAGCACGGTGGGCTGCTCACTAGCAGTGGCCAGTGGCACACGCTCAAAGGGGTCTTCTGCCAACAGATCCTGTGGCAAAACTGTGCCCTAAGTGAAAATCAGTGCTTTAGTTTTAGTCTGCTGACTGGCCACAAGCAGCACAAATCACCCTCTCCTTCCTTAAGCACACTCACACAAAACTCATATAGACACATGGGTTAAAAAATTATTATTTAAATACTCATCTCAGCTACAGTTTAAAGCCAAATGCCAAAATAACTTCTGACTGTGCTGAGCACTCATGACAACTGTCACCTATTGGGTAACATTTTCTTTCCCAATTAGTGAAAGGTCATTTATTGCTATAAAAATATGTATTTTGATTTAGAGATCTGTTAAAGGCCTACGGAAATGCATCATACAAGTGATTGCACTGATCTTAAAAAAAAAAAAACCAGCAAAGTGAGTGCCCAAAGGGAACAGTATCTATTTATATATCATAATTAGCATGGGTAGAAGAAAATCGTTTTCATACATATTTCATAAGCCATATGGAAGTGCATTGTGCAATTCTCTTCATCCTGCTATAAAACCCCAGCTTTCATCTCTAATGAGCCCAGGAAACTAATTTATTTATCTTCCCGTATGACTCGACATTTACAATGGCATTTATTTATAGGTGGCATATTACACATAGCCAGGTAGTTTCAGGAGGTTGCACAAATGTCTTCTAATAACAGTGTTAGTTCAATATGATAAATAGCACTTCTAAAAACTAAGTAAATAAAATTTTCTGAGGTCACTGTGGCTCAGTTTTCTTTATCATGCAACCTCTGCTGATGCTGATGCCTGCCCCTCCTTGGAGGCAGAGCAGATACCCAAGATTTAAAAAATAAGATCAATTTTACAGAACAATTAGGAAAACTGGTTCCTGAGCACAGCTGCTGTGGCATTAGCTTTCCCTGTTTGCTATTATCAGTGTCCCCAGCACATCAGCGCACAAGAGCCACCACACTGGGCAAGGGCTGAGCTCAGATACACACTCACACACACTCCTGGCTCCCTACCCATTCATCCCACCTGGCATTTCCATCATTTGACAGAAGACTTTTGCAGTGCAAAAGATGCAAGGACAAAACCACAGCATAGCAGGGAGTGGTCAGGCATTGCTCCCGCTCCTGCTCCTGTGGTGTGCCAAGTCCCCAGGGACACCTGAGGAGCCTCTGCCCTCTCTGCAGGGGAAGCCAAAACCTGCAGAGAGCTCACAGACTCTCTGTGAGTGTGATGGAAAGAAAAAAAAAAAAAAAAAAAAAAAAAAAGCAGGAATGTTTTGTTAGAGCCTGCTGAAAAACTTTGGGAAGTGCTGACCTGGAAATGAAGGGTTAAGAAGCCAGAATGCAAGTAATTCTTTCCCTCTGAGCCTGTATCCTCTCTCTAAAATCCACTGAGAAATGACAGCACTGAACTAAAGGCCACAGAATTTACTGATGTGCTGATTTTAAGAGAGAGAGATGCACTAGAGCAAAGTGGTTTGGTAGGTGGGCTTTTCCAGGTGGACAGTCCTGATCTCAGTGATGCACCTGGGTGATACATTCCTCACCTACTAATTGCTGTAAAGCAGGAAATGTATGTGCAATTACATCTTCACCAAGGATGTGGCAACAATTTGCCAACATCCATTTTCAAATCCTGCATTTAGCATAGCTAATATAAACTTTAATAGAAGAAAACTTGGAAACCCCGTTCCAATTAGAAGAGACCTGAAGCCTGGCAGTGCATGGAGCATCCCAGAGGAAACACACCTGCAAGTGAGTGGGACAGCAGCACCTCCTTCCCAACAAGAATTAGAGCACACAGGCTACAAGTCCTGCATCTCCCAGGATGGTTGCACTTGCTGCTCCATCACCTGCCTCCTGCTTGGGTCAAAAGTGCTTGGGTCCCCAGTACTGGGGACCAAACAGACAGGAGGACCAAGAGGGAAGGATGTTTTGCAAATGGGCTAGAGGTAAGTGAGCTTGAGTGTGGTTCTAGCAAAATCATGCTTTCCTGTGCTGTAGATTGAAACCCACGAGAGTAACTGCTGCCTTCCTGCATGACTTAGAAGAGGATGTGGCCACACCACCACACTGATAGCCTTAAAACACAAAATAGCTTTCCTGTAGCCACAGTAATAGAGATGGCAGCTAATGCTGGGGGATTTCAAGAATTACTCATCAATGCAGGAAACATGGATTTCCACCCTAGCAAAGAAACTAATCCATAGTTATGGGAAGAGCGGTGAATCCCACTTCCTAGCGGGAAACCAGAGGAAATGCAGTGGAGCAGATTAGGCTGTTCGGGGGCATGTTACAGAGGAAAAGTTAACTGTGTCTTTTTAAAGCAGTATGAAGTTTTTAAGGTTACTGTGAAGTGAGTGTTCACAGCTGCTGGGCACCATTTCTCCTTTCTACCAGGGGCTTTCTCTAGAAATCAGGTTTTAAAAAACCCTTTCTAACTGACCAGCTTGGAGGCTTCTCTACAGAGATATTCTCTTCTCTGGGTCTTTTCCTCAGGTATTCAGTTCCTTCTTTCACCTCTCCACAAGCCTCCTGATGTCTCCCAGAACTACCCACTGAGGCACTGGGACCTCATTCTCCCAATTCTCTCAACCTTCCAGCAAATGGGACACACCAGGGCAAATTATGTACCAGTGCCCAGAAAAATCATCATTTGAGGTTGAGGAATTCAGTGCTATTTATCCAGATAGTTTTTATCCAAATAGGACAGAGCACTTGAGCTGTAATAACTCTCATAATGGACTAATAAAAGAGGAAAACTCATTACTTAGCAGAAAAGCTAAGCTCTCAAAAGTACTCCTCTCAAATGGGAGGAGGTTATAACAAGCCCTTAGGTAGAACAATATTGGTCCTGGAGTCTTTGAGAGATTTTGAACCCTATCCCAAAGGCATGAGGCCAACCCCCAAGTCCCACTGGCAAGAGCAGCGTAGTGGAGAGCTCAACTGAGTGCAGAGTTTAGAGAAAACAGCAGGATAAAGTTAACAGTGCTATGTCCTAGTTAACAGAGGGCTGTCTCTGCTCTTTGGTTTCATTGCAGCCCCCTTTACACCAATGCTGTAAGAAGGGGTGAAAGCCATCTGAGCTGTGGGACAAGGACTGTCATCTTCATGCTGCTGCACATCAGATCACTTGTCTTAGCCAAGGTCCCACCCCCAACTTCACACTCATTGTGACACAGCCCCTTCACAATCTGCATGGGGCTATACTGAACCAAAAACCTTGGCTGAAGCTACCCGCTCCCCCTGTTCAATATGTGGGGAGTGCCAGAGGTATTTCCAATGCCCCAAGAGAGGCATTCAGCCCAGCAGGATTCTGGAAGCCACCTGCTTGTGACAACCTTATGCAGATAGTCCTGGACCACACCAGCTTTGAGGCAAGTGGGTGTGAAGGGAATGTCACCTGAAGAGGTCACACTGCATTCAGAGGTGTCATTGCTGTCCTGCCTGGATGTGGGTGGTTTGCAGAAAGCAGCTCTGAGCAGCATTGTGTCCCTCTGGAAAGGAGTTACTGAAAAAGGGGAGGAAACTCTTGTGCATGCTCTGTGAGCTAGATCTGCTGCTGGAGCAGCCTTGGCAGCATACAAAGACATCGCAGGTAAGATCCTCAGATTAATCCTGGAGCTGGCAAAAAAGTACCCAGCATGAGTAGTAATGCAAATAACCTCAGTTGTATGTCAGTAAGGGAAACACAGGAGGCTGCAGAAGCAGAGACTGAGGTGGGAGAGCAGCCTTCAAGTATCTGCCATGCTCCTGGACATGTTCAAAAACCTTCTGTAGGTCTTTGTTTAACTGTCCAGCTCAGCATCCCATTCAGATCCATTAAAAATATCACTAAGACTAAAGTATTACTGTGGAATGCATGAACTGCCCAAACTCCCATTTTTGTTTGATTTGATTTCTCTTCGAAGCTTCTCTCAAAGGGCTCAGATTGCATTTGCTTGGGGAATATTTTGTCAGATCAGCATGTACAGCATGAAATCAATAGCAGCTTTTGAAGAAAGACCAGATTCATGCATTGTCCAGAACAATCTTTTCAGCCAACTTTTCTTGGGTGGAAACCACACTTAAGAAAAGGACAAGTTCTACCTTTCTTCAACCTACCTCAAAACCCTCCCCTCAATATTCCCTGCAGAGCACAGGCAGAACCCCGTCTCTCCTTGTAACATTATCTTTGTATAAAAGCCTATTTCTGTACAAAATAACACTGCATCTATCCAGATATGATGTTATTCTTTCCAGTGTAATTTTCTACTATCTCTTATGAACAACTCTATATTGCAAGCTTCAGCTTATTATTCAAAATTATAAATTGCCCATTTTCCCACATTTCAATATAGCTTGAATTGAAAAGCAAATTCCTGCTTTCAGTAGTACATGAGCAATGCTTCCATGTTAATGTGTGCAAATTATCACGAGGAGAATCAACACACAGTAGATTTCTACAATCTGTTTACCTCTCTATACACAGAAATATCCTCTGTAGGGGTGCTTTCCAGGCAGAAATGGAAGTAATAAAATCCACAGGATTTTGAGAGCAGATAACTGGAGTTGCAATGAATACATAGATAATATCTTAGTCAAAGGCTTGTGCATCACATATGCACACAGTGCCCCCACACAGATGCTACTGCCGTAACAACTGTTTTTCTTACAGACACTCTGTATCCAGCCTTTTGCCCAATTTCAGCCCTTCAAAGAACAGTCTACTGGAAATTCAACACTTTTCCTCCACAGAAAGTGGGCAAACCAGGATATTTTGTTTGGCAACTCAAACCGTAAAGTCTGGGACCCAAGAGCAGGTTGTGCTGATGTGTGAAATCCCCTTTCTCTTCCCATGCTCTGCCACAACGTGGGCTTAGATGAGTCCCAATATGGGTTTAGGTCACATTCCTTCTACTAACTTTCTCTACAAGGAAAATATCAGAGAACTGAGGCCATAAAAGCTCACAGTGTTGTAGGAACTTTAACTTATTGTGACAGAAATGTAAACAACACGCAGGAGACTTTTCTGTCCTGTCCATGAGACATCAAGAATCTCAGTGTTCCTGATGTGCAGCTCCTGCCTGATGTAAAAAATTACCTCAAAACCAGAAAACACGCTATCATCTTAAAATCTTTACTATTGCTACTTCCAGTATTCAGGACTGTCAAATGGGCAGTCCTGAAATTCTGAAGCTTTTGCTGTACAAATATATGCAGAGCATGCCCAAATGGGCAAGTTGGATGTCAGAAGCTGAGGAGGCTGCTCTCTTGAGCCAGTGATGAGCTATGTGGTCAGTTTTTTAGGTGTTTTACCTGTATGTTATTGGGGCAGTCTGTGTGATCTGGTGCACAAGGTGTTCTTCTTTAGGACAGGCTGAGAAGTCACCAGGACCAGGGGCAATGTCACCTCTCCTAGCATCAGAGCTGTTTGTCAGACAGATGCTGAGGGAAGTCTCTGCCTACTTGTGTAAGATGAGAAACAACCAGCACTGCAATCGAGTGTTTGTCCATCTCCTTGATAAGGAGGGAACAAGAAGAGTTCCCAGGAAAAAGGTGATACATGTCTGGACATCCTGGGAGGATGTCAGAGAAGGATGGCTGTGCTGTGGAAGGGAAGGGCGACCTAGCACCAGCACCAGGAAGGGAACCCAGAACTGGTCTCTGAGCAAAGCTCTTTAAATACTGCCTCTGTCAGAGGTTCCCGATGGGCACAAGCCACAGCACAGGAGCAGGAAGAGGCAGGAAGTCTCCCTGGTGGAGCATTCGTGCAGGTTGTGACTCTGGCATGCCTTTTGTAGTTTCAGTTCCATCTCTCATGACTACAAGCCACGGAGTTCTCAGGTGCAACTACAGATTATGAACATCTGGCTGTGCTTGTGTTCTGACTTTACCTGGCTTGGGTGACTGCAGCATGAGGTGACTGGGTAGCAATGGGCTATCCCAAACAGACCACAGCATTCCATCTCCAAAGACACAACAAAACCATACTCAGGGGCTGAAGTACTGTAACACAGTGTACAACCCAGCTCCCTCAGATACTCCTAGCCAAGGGCATGACATATGAGGTCAGCAAAGGTATCTCCTGGGGGCCTGGATGCGGGTCTCCAGTACACAGCACAAGCTGGGGGCAAGTGCCTGGACACAGGCAGAGCCACAGGAGGGACATCAGAGCTGTGAGTGAAAGCCAGGGAGACACAGCCTTCAAGGTCAGATGATGACCAGCCTAGGACATGTGGGTCTATATTTGGCAGTGATGCAATCAGCTGGAAGCATATACTCATTTTCCCTTGAACCGTAGGCAAGGCAACGGCTGCCAGAGCTCACATGAACACCGTCAGAGACAGATGATATGCTGTCAATGTTCAGACCATCTGACTCTCCTGCGTTTCTGTTCTCTTTAATGCATTTTCATTTCTCTTGGAAAAACACAAGAGGAGAATGGGTTATTTCCTGCCCCCTATATAGTACCAAGCATGGCAAGAAATGGTTTGGTGTCTCCACGTGAGGCAGAGGTTTCTTTTTCCAGGAAGGATTTCTTCATCAGCCTGCAAAGCTTCAGTGCTGTCAGCCACAGCTGTGCTGCACACAGAAGCCAGTCTGAGACCAGAATTTATTGAGGGTGAAGATTCAGGTAACAGTGTGTGACAAGCCAAAATTGAGCTACATAGCAGGAGAACATGGAGCAAGGAGTGCCCTACCCTGACCTCCTCTGCCACAGGAACCACAGCCCTGTAGATACACCTTCACCAACCTGTAAGTAATCAGTCCCATAAACAGCATATCGCCCTAAACTCAGCCCTGCTTTCAGTCACAGAATCCAGAAAACAGAGGCCCTTCTTGAGCTGCTTGGCCAGAACTCCTTCCTAGCCCTGATTTTAGCTGCCATCTACCCAGATCAAAGCATTTTCTTTAAAGCAGAGATGTGTTTCTCAGCATAGGACTGCTCTCCCATCTGTCCTTCATGCAGTTGAATTAAAATAATGCCACTAATGAAGATCATCAAGCATCACTCATCACCTCTTATAGCCAGATCAAACACTCTAAATGCTGCACATTATGGAGATCAGTTGAGGAGGGAGCAGGAAGGAGATGACCACAGAACCAGAGAGTGTTCACATGCACTGCACAATGCTAGGGCAGAAATAGCCCTGACCTACACCAAGCCAGAAATATGCTGAGCTGTACCTGCTGAGGTACCAGGGAACCATTCCCAGGGGGCATTGATCCTGCTGGCACAGGATCAGCTAATGGACTGGACACCATGGGGATCAGTAGCCTCCATCCCCACAGGGTCCTGATGGATGTTTCTACCTTGCTTACCTATGAAAACAATTCACCTAAGTCAAGAAGGAAAGGAAACAGAAGAATGAACTGCGTTTGTGCAGCGTGGAGAGCTGGTCATGGGGACCTTGGAAAGTGCCTTGTTGGGGTCTGGGGCTCACTGCAAGATGTGAGCACCAATCTTCCTCTTGAAGCCAGTGTTGGTCCCAGAGGGGGCCTGGTAGCTCTGGAAAGCAAACCAAACTTTCTCATTTATCACACGGAGGAAACAGATAATTAATTCATCAGTGGTGTGAACTTTTGAAATCCCCAATGTGGCTGCTCAGCTGTGAAGAGGAAGAAACCTCTGCAGTGGGAGCCCAGGTAGCAATTGCACATTTGTCTAAAAACTCCTCCCAAGTGCTACCTAGAGAGATCCTGATGGCCAAACAGAGCTCAGAGGTGCACAAGGAGCCTATGGCAGCTGAACATGCCTCAGACCAGCAGCTGCACAATTGCTGTCCTCAGCCTCCCTGGCATTGTGGGCACTGGGTTTACCCTGCAGAGAACAAGACAGATGGCAGTTTCATCAGCCCAGGAATGCACATGCCCTCTCAATCCTTGGTCTCATGATTCCTGTGCTCTCTCACTTTCCCTTCCTGTCCAACACACTCTCTAGCCTGTATCTCTGTGGGGAAGAGGCCAGTTTGGTCCCCAGCCAAGCCACCTTTCTCTTAGCACAAGCAGAGTTGTCCAGTGTGTCTAGCAGAGCAATACACACATATATCATCATGTCCCGGTTCAGCTGACATCACAATGTGTGTCCAATGGGTCAGCCCCCAACAAGCCAAAAATAAGGGCATAAGCATTATTTTTATTGGCTTTCCTCCACAGAGTTGAATTGTTTGCTTCACTTAGAATTTGTTTGCTTTAACTTATTCCTCATTACAAAAAACATTGGCAAGAGGACGTTGAGCAATCTCAAGTCTCCTTAACAATGGGTGGGAGAAATGAGATGCAAACAGCCTGTATAGTTCAGTCTAAGACCTGCAAGTTGGCTCAATAAAATACAATCCATATTTCTATACCTATACTTGGTTTTAGCTACACAAGTGATTTTGAGTCACTTTTTTTCTGCATAGATTTAAGCACATGGATAATCTGGACAGGACTGGCCTTATAAGTCTTTGCTATAAGGTGCTGCCTGCTTTATATTTCCAGTGCAAAGCACTTGCCTGGTACCACCAAAACACACTTCGGCTCCAGTGTAAATGGAATCAAGCCAAGCCAAAAAATTCTCCAAGAAGTGGACTACACTATTTTTCAGACAGATGCACAGTAATAGCCCTGCAGAATTCTCACTCTGCTCCCACCAACTCAAGACCCATTGCTGTTTCAGTGGGAGAAGAGGTTCTTGCCCTCGCCTCTCCTTGGACCAAGCATCTATTTAATTTAGATGGCCCCTTGTGCCCTGGATCAGAGCTCAGTGATGAGTGCTTATTCCATCTCTGCACTGGGAAAAGGGGCTGTTCTGCATTTTACAGGGCAGGACATGGAACACAGATGTGGCCAGCCCTAGAACATGTCATGGTCCGCAGCTGGTTTTTGAGCCCAGGTCAAAGGTCCCTGGGGACTCTTTGGCCACCAGACCAGCTTAGATTTTCAATCAGGCTAAGGCAACGAGTTTGGAAATGGAGTAAACTTTCCCACCACCCTCCCTTCTGACATCTACTGCACAACACTTGGGGCATTGTGATGCAAAAGATGCCAGCAAGGAGATGCAAGATGTGACTTGGAAAGTCCCAGTGTTGCATGTTGCTGGGGCATGGACATGGCAGAGAGCATCCCTGCGGGAATTCTGGGTCTCACATTCTTTCCCTGACTACCATGAATGGCTGGTTTCCTTTTTTTGTTTGCTTTTTTTCTTCAACCGTTGCAAAACTGATGTGGCAGGGACAGTAGTGCACATGAGGAATGGACAGCTCATGAATAGTGCAAACCACTCTAATCACACTTCCTGGATGGTTTCAATTGTTCTGGACCACAGCCATTCCAGGACTCTCATCAGATGATGCTGTTACCATACACTGCCACCATTCTTGTTCACCTCCTCTCCTCCCAGCACTTCTGTCATCATCCCTGACCAGATGCATGATGGAATCTGTGTGAAAAATGAAGAATCAACCTGGAAGAGCTGTTTCTGCTCCAGAATGATGAAACACAGCTCACCACACTTGCAGAAGGACCTAGAGATAGTATTTGCCTTCTGCTTTTCCAGCCCCATATGTCTCTCCTGCCTACCTGGTGCCAGTCTCACCTTTAAAAAAAGTCATATCCAGGGAATAACAGGAATGACGGTCACAGGAGTCAGAGAAGATATCAGAATCAGAAAGGTCCTGCAGTATCTTGTTGGTGCAGCAAGACCACAGGTCTGCCACAACAAGTCTCTTCCCCCACGTTTTCCCTGTTGCTCAGTAGATAAATCCAATTTTTCTCTTTGTTTCAGTTCCACTGAAACAAGTTTCATCCGGTCCAGTTTAACTTCTCCATCTGAAAGTTTCCAACCTCGAACAAAGTCAGTGAATTCTTACCACAGGATTTAACATCAAATTTTCCATTCTCCCTGACCGTGTCTGTTCATGTTGAGACAGGATGGCTGTGGTACTCCCTGAGCTTCCAGAGACTAGCTGAACCTGCATCTCAATCAACATGGGTTAATTGGCCAGAAAACATGGGGCAACTATTTGTGCTGGGAAAAGACCAGGATATGGAGGCTATTAGGTCTTGAAACACTGTATTTTCCTACAGAAGGTTAGCTCCAGGAAGTCAATGCTTTGAGATAGAATTTTCTTCCTGGAGCTCCTTGGTTCATGCCAGAAAGGGGCTGATCTTGCTGAAGGCTGGTTGTCACAGCCCTAGAGGTTTTACTTCACTTGTCAATTAGCTTTTGCAGACTTCAATAAGCAAGTTTTTAACTAACTTACAGAAAGGAAGGGACATAGAAAGGTCATTGTGCTCTTAGCCAAGGAGAACAACCCAGCCAAGCCAGGCTGGAAGAAATAACCCAAATTCAACCTCATGCCCCAGGGCAGCTGGCCACCTCCACTCCTGCTCAGGGCCTCAGGACCCACAGAAAGAAACTCTACAGATTTGGAACAATTTTGTTTCTGAGGACTCCTGGAAATCTGGCAATTTAAATCACTTTCCTATATTCAAAGTTGTCTGCATCTTACTCTGGAAGGCCTCCCTGGAACCCATGGGCTTTGCACTGCTGTAAGCCAACAGCAGGGGCCAGTACACATGGGACACATCAAGAGAGGGTGACTGTCACATGAACAGCAGCCCCAAACATGTGCAATCCCTCCCACTCACAAATGGGTCATTTCACCACCATAAAAAAAATTACTGTTTTTACCATTAAGTAACCCCAGAAAATCATCTGTTTTCTTCAGCTATCATCCATGTGTCATTTCCACAGACACACTTACTCTCTGCCACAATGTTCCCCTCATATATTGATTTCTGAATTTGAAAAAAGAGCATCTACAGGATGTAAAGCTGGGGAACCTCTCTGTACTCACAGCTTTAGCTTCAAAGCCTATCTGGTTGTGTGAACAATCTCCAGCATCATCAGAAGGAAGGAGGAATGCCATTGTCATGAGTGTTGTGGGTTGTCCCCATGTGCTGTCCTCCAGACCACATCTGGGACATCCCTGGTATAAGGAAGCAGCCTCACCAGCAAGTCCTCATCTGCTGCTCTGTGATTCTCATGAAACAAAATTCAAAACACTGGGGACGAAAAGAGGGAACTATCTGCCCTGAGATGCAAAGCTCAAATGTAATGTGTGGAAGGAGAAAGAGCAGGGCTATGATATGCTTGGACAGACAGGTGTCAAAGACTTAGGAAACCTGGCAGATCCATCTCCTTTTGCAGCAGATTCAAGTGGGAAAGGTATAAAACTGTTGGGCGAGCCTTGGAGGAGCACAAAGCATCAGTATCCCCATTGTAGTGCAGCTCCATGCCTAGGAAGTGTCCTTCACTGGAGCAGGGATCAGCAAGCCCCCTCCAGATCAGGATCTTCAGGGAGGCAGGCACAGACCCTGCAGCAAGGGCAGCCCTTGGATTCCTTTGAATAACCTGGAAGACACCCACAGAGTCTGGGCCCCTGTGTCAGGTGTCACCAGCATCTGGCAGGCATCCTTGTGGACTGTCTCATGGTGATTCACCAGGGAAGAACCAGCCCAGCTTGGCACCTCAGCAATCCCCAGGGGTCCTGTGGGGGCAGCAAGGGAGCACAGGGGAGAGGCTGTAGCCTATTGAGGTTTCCAAAAGGCATTTGGAAAGTTCTTGCCATAGGCTCAGAGAGAAACTGGCAAGCAATAGGTGAGTGAGAGGTTGTCAGAAGAACAAGTAACAGAGCAAAGGTGGGAAATTAGGCACAATTTTCATATTGGACAGCTGTTCTTCTATGCAGGGTTGTGCTGGGATGTCTGCAGAAACCTGGGCAAGGTGGACAGGCAGGTGACAGCTGTTGCAGATGACACTAAATGACTCATGGCAGTAAAGGTGACCTTATCATGCCTAGCAAACAGGTGTTCAACTGGCAGAGGAGATTATGTAAAGGGAAGCAAATTCTTGTTCTACATACAAAACAGGGAAGCCAAATGAGACCCTGGGCATTAGGTAACATTTCTAGCTCTGTAGAAGTGTTACCTAATGCAAGGAAGAGAGAAGAAACCTCAAATTAAATGTGATGAGTTACTAAGGTGGGGGGGGGCGGGCAGGGAGCAGGGAAGTGAACAAATTTGGAGCAGAAAATCATGTCATAACAAAAACTCCTGGCAGCCCCAGCTCAGAAACTGTGCTGTTTGAGTCCCTCCACCTTGAAGAGGTGATAGCAGAGGAGAAGGTCCAGAGCAGACACATGGCAGAGCTTCTGGATGAGCAGGACAGGACTCTTCAGGCTGGAAATGGACCATCTAAGGATGGGAGTCTGCAGAATAGTAGAAGACTAAACAGGATGGAAAGAGGAAAACACTCTTCCCACACAAGAGGTATCAGATGAAGACAGGAGGTACATAACCCAAAAACAGAAAACAGAACCTTTTTTTGCACGAGGTGTAATTAGGCTGCAGCAGCTCCTGCTGCAGGATGCTGTGGTTACTAAAAGCTCAGCTGAAAGCAGGAAACAGCCAGGGATGGAGAAGGGACAGGAGGAACAAAACAACATTGAGGGCTCTCAAGTACAGACACTGCTCCATCTCTGGAAATGTGTAAGCTGAAAAATGTTGAGGTATGGGAGAGTATAAGAGTACATTGTGCCTCTCCCACCTCTCCAGCTATCTCTGGGCATCTGTTCTTGACACTGGCATGGAGAGGATGCTGGGCTGGAAAGATGTTTGACTTGAGCCACCCTGCCATCCTGCACCCGCTCCCAGATGCCCCAGATGTTTGAGGTTTGCAGATGTGGTCATTTGGCTCCGTACTATCTGAAATTTGTGTTTGCCTTAATAATTTTGGTGTAGTGCCCAGAGATTCAAGAGAAGAAGTAAGTGACGCTGTGAAAGGTCACCCTCATTGCCAAACCTCATTTTCAATTCCAAAAGCAGTGTAAGAAGCCACATTGGTAAATCAGTCTTCTCATATTTATTCACAAAAATGGTCTTCTGTTCTCTTTCTTCTTGTCACCCAGTAGAAAAACAAAACAAAGATCATGCTATGTTAAATATAGAAAATGTCTTTACAAGAGACCCTTTATAAATTCCATAAATTGCATTTATTAATTCCATAAAAAACTCTCAAATCTTTTTGCCCTGGACTAATGGAAGCCTGGAGCTCTGCCTAATGTCCTTGTGTGCAGCTGGGACATGTGTTTATTCTTCAATCATGTCAACAAGAACAAACATCCCAAGCAAGCACCACTTCTTGTTTCAATGACTTGAGAAAACAGGGCCTTGTGGGAAATTCCAGCCTTGCCACAGCCTCTTGAGAGGCCTTGCTTTCCAGGAAGCGACACAAAAATGTAGGTCCTTGATGCCAGCGTGCTTCAGACTGGGAAGGACCATTCAGTGACACAGGGAAAAAATTCCTGTCCTATTCTGCTCTTATCTGGTCCCTGGTAGGGACTTTATCCCACATGGTGTGGGGTGAAGAAAAAGACTCCCACCTTTGAGGAGATGCAAACCCCTCTAGTCTATTATGTTTTCCCTCTCTTTTTTTTCTCTTTCTCTTAGTACAAGAGGTCAATTTTACAAAATTACAGATGTGTCCTTCACCCCAGCTCTCTGCTCCATCCACCTCCCTGTTGCACCATGCTTGGGAAGAAACTTGCCAAAGTCCACAGAGCCCTCACCTCCTGTTCATTTCCAGGCAGGTGAGAAGTGATGCTCCATTACAACATAAGCACTCACACAAGCTGTAAGTCAGTTTGGCCTGGCCACAGGGCTCACAGGATGACACCACTGCTGGAAGGGGGCTCTGGAGGCTCCACTCCCCCTTCCCATCCAAAGCAGGACCATTGCCAATACTCGCTCAGGTCATCCTATGGTTTTGCCTAGAGAAGTCTTGAACAACCTTCAGGCAGCAAGTCTGCCACCTCTCTGGCTGAATCCTCTCCTAGGGAAGAAGTTTTTCCTTGCTGTTGAACCTGAACTTTCCAAATTACAACCTGTGCCCATTTTCCCTTGGTGTATCACCTGCTGATACTGAGGAAATTTTGACTCTGTCACCATCATAACCACCCTACATGTGGCTTGCTGTCAAATTGTCCTTAATCTTCCCTTTTGCCAGGTTAAGCAAGCCCAGCTTCTGCAACCTCTGTTCATGATCTAGACCCATCCACTGAACCCTCTACTGACCACAGATCCATTACTGGGACATGACTCTCCTGCATGCAGGTATGGAGTGGAGACTTGAGTGGGGATCCTCCTGGCCAACAACAGTGCCTTTCCAAAAACAGTGGCTGTTAGAGGACAGGCATTGTGTCCAAGCCCCTGACATCAGTTCCAAGCACAGCCCTGGGGGAGATGCTGGAGGTGTCAGCCCAGGCTGGGGAGCAATCTTTGCTCTTGGTATCCAAATCTCAGCACCTCAGTGGCACGGCAGTGCTGCCTTGCCTGAGCTGGCAGAGCCTGACAGTCCCAGGAGAATCTGGCCAGCACAGGAATTGTCCCCAGCCCTCACTTATGGCTGGGAAAGAGGCACCCATCTGCATCATATCTGAGGTGAAAGGGAAATTTCATCAGTGCTGAAACCATAGCAGCCCAGCATTGTGCAAAACATTTGAGGCTAACATAAACAACTCTGTTTTTATGAAAATAGAAATCAGATGGTATCTAAATGAACCCAGAGTGCTGTTCCTCCAGTGCAGTGTTCTGTCATTTGTCCACAAATGAAGGAACTGGGATCTGGATTTTCCAACTAAATTACTCAGGCCACACTCTGCCTCTGTTGGTAGCTATAGCCCTGCTTTGACATGGTGCTTAAAGCATGCTGAAATCTGAGCTTGTGTCATGTCTGGCAGCCTGGACAGTTTCAAAATCCTTGAGACACGTGATTTACCAGAATCGCTTCTTTTCCTGCATCCTTACAGCCCTTTAATAAAGCCACAGCATTCTGCTGGTATTGGAGAGGGACAGCCCCTAAACATCTTAACCCCAGGGGTCTGGCAGCTCAGACTTTGCTGAAGACCAGGACACAAATGAGCCAGACACTACCTCAGGTGTGCCAGCAGGGTCTTGCAGTGAGACAGGACAGACAAACCTCCTGCCCCTTCCCACAGTGGGGACACACCTGACAAAACACAGCAGGACATGCAGCAGCAGCACTGCTTTAGAATGGAAACTGAGGCACAGCACTGATGTGTGATAGCTATGCTCAGAGCCATGTGCCTTAGTGTTCCCAGGGATCCTTCAGACTTTTCAGCCTGAAGCTTAGCTGCAGATGTGGTTTATCTGGAGTTCACCCATTCAGGATAGTTCCTATTTCCAAAACAGCCCTGTGTTGGGCAGAGCCTGTCAGCATTGGAGGCACCCATGTGGGTGAGGCATGGCTGCCCTCAGCCTCTGTGCTGTCCTCCTCCTCAGGCCTCTTATATCCCCCAGTCTGATGTTTTAGAGAGACCACACTTTCCTTCCAGGGTCCCCTGCTCTGCTGTTGTCCCCCCAACTCCTTCCAGAGAAACTCAATTTAGCTGTACCTGGAGGCTGCCCTGCTTCAACTCTAAGGATGCCCCTTGTGAGCCTGAGCCTCCACGGATGCCCTGGGAAGTGCTCCTCACCCCTGCACTAAGTACACAGGGCTCAGTACTGCTTTTCTGATCCCCTTCTTCATGGGTGGGAGAAAGGATCCAGCTCTGGGCAGAGGAAAACAGGACCAGGTACAGGAAGATCAGAGAAATGTCAATTCTCAGGACAGAAGGAACTGGAAAAATTAAGTAAGTGAGGCCAGATTACAGACACAGATAGAACAGGGAAAACCCTGGGGCAGGTTGGTCTAAGAAGAAAGAGGAATTTAGAGGAGCAGGCAGCTCCTCAGGATGTAATATTAAAGGCATGAAGAAACCTCCCAGTGCAGTAGGAGGATGTGCAGCATGTTGGGAATTCAGCTGAATCATAAATTCCTTAATCCCTTGAAGTTCAAGAAGGAATTACATAAAGAAAACAAGCTATTCAAATTCCAGGAGATTAATGTAAAACCATGGCACAAGCATCTGGGGAGCAACTGGAAATCTGAAGCACAGATGCCAGTACTGAGGCATGAGAAACACCACGGAAACAAAATTTTAAGTGCTCAGAGGTGCATCTGCTCCAGCAGCTGCCTTGGCTTAAGGAATCTCGGTCATCCCTCTCACCACTGCCCAGCCCCCAGGAGCTGCACTAGCACAGGGGAGGTCACATATGCAGAGGGGGCTGCTTATGCCTATGATGCTGCCAAAAAGTAAATGAAATAAGATAACACTAACAAAATGTGCACCCATTGCAGCCTAAATAAACCAGAGGCTTCCAGATGTGGATTTCATCCACCCAACTTGTTCCAGCACAGCATATTTGGAAAAACCCTCCTGCAGCCATCCTCAATGGCCAAGAGGGAGGTGGCTTCCTGGGCAAGAGCAAGCAGTGCTGATCTTAAAAGACATTTCCTAGAAAAATATCAGTAGAATTAAAGAGTTTTCAGTATGAGAATGATACCAAGACAATACACCAAGACTGTTTTAAAACAAATTTGTTCTGCCTAAATCTATTTGCTTTCCCTCCAGGGCAGGAGTTTCACTTCTCTAAAAGCAGAGCAGCTGTGGATTGCAGAATTATGGAATGGTTAATGTTGGAAGGCACCATGAAGTTCATTCAGTCCAATCTGCCTGCTCAAGCAGGGTCCTCTGGACCACATTACTCGGGATTGTGTCCAAGCTCCTTTTGAAAGTCAGTGCTTAGTCACCCTCACAGCAAAGAAGTTCTTGTTCATGGTCAGGTGGGATGATTGGGACTGTTGACTTTAACAAGATTTTTAACACTGTCACAAGTACCATTCATGTAAGCAAGTGAGGGTTGACCATGGCTTGGCACAGATCTGGGAAGCACCACACCTCTGGGCATACAGACCTTGGGCTGGGGAGTCTGCTCCTGCAAAGTTTCTGGGAAGCAGACACAAAACTGTATAGAGATCCATGATCAGAGAAAACTGCAAGGGGTAATGAATGCAAGTCCACAGGAGCCTCATCTGAGCCAGAGTCATTAATAACTTAAATGCTGGAATGTAGAGAATGCTTACAAGAGGTCCAGGAACCGCAAGCACAGTGACCAGGAATGGGGAGACAGAATCTGATCTCAGAATTATACAGGAACATTAAAAAACCAATAGGATGCAGTTCAAACATGACAAGAGCAGCATATGGCAATGCAACAGAGGTAAACAACTGTACAAACACAGGGAGGAAATTGCCTATTCAGTAATAACTCTGCAAAAATTCAAACACTCTGGAGCAATGACAGGTCATGAATGGGCTGTGTCAGCACATTGCTGTGAAAAGGGAAGCCTCCAGCTGGGAAATGCAAAAAGGAGTGCACCAGGACAACACAGAAAGAAACACCCCTACTCCAGCTGTTATTGCCAGAGCTTGACTACTGTGCAGTGTCCACTTTTGACATTCCAGAGACCAAAGGCAAAAGGGAGAATGACTGACAGACTCGAAACATGGTGTCTGAGAAAGCACTGAAGGAACCAACACAGCTTAATTTAGAAAAGAAAGAAGGCCTAGACAAGATGTTGGCCCTCAAAGAAGTAAAAATTACTTCTAGAAAGAAATGCAGTAGTGGGAAGGGAAGGGAAGGTAAGGCAAAGCAGGGAAGGCAAAGCAGTCTTCAGGGAAATTCAGCTCCACAACAGCTTCGATACCAGGCCCTGGTCATGTGATTGCAGTTCTTCCCTGATCAGTCTCAGTAAATCACTCACTCAACTCTTCCTCATATGTTGGGAATGCCCAAGGTTTGCTGGCAACTCCACATTCCTCCAGGGTTGCGTTTTTTAGGTAAGCTGAAGGGAAGTTAATGCCAGAGCTCTGCTTCTTAAGCCTCAGTCTGCCTCGCAGGACATGGGCACTCGGCTCCTGCAGTCACTGCCACTTCTCCCTGCAACAAGCGTTGGGTATGCAGAGACGTTTCCCACTGTGCCCACAGTAATCCCTGTCCATGTGGTTATCAGGCACTCTTAGGGAAAACATTTCAGGTATGACTATTTTTGATTGAGATCTTGTGGCCTGAGCTCCACCAGCCTGGGCTTGTTTGGTTTAAGGAGACGAGAAAGTGCTGCCAACAGGGCACTTATCAACAACCATGCAGGACATGAAACAGCAAGAGGCTCATCCCCACTAGTCCAGGACAACCTTTATAAAGAAACCACCACAGGTTTGAGCTATGACACAGTGCACCCTGTTCCTCATGGTATTCTCCCCTTGCAGCACAAACTGCCGCCACAGGACTCCCCCAGACACCTGCTGTGCTCTGGGCACAGAGAGCCAGGGACAGCCAGGACAGCTGCAGCAGCCCGGGCTGAGCAAACCCCATTGAGGCAGGGGACCCTGGCTCAATGCAGGGCTTTTCCCATGGCAGGGACAGAGCCAGAGCAAGGATGGGCACAGCACTTTTTCCAGGGAGGAAAGACAAGTAAATTGGTGGGAATTTTATAGGAGACCTAAGTGTAAACACGACAGGAGAAGGAACCCCAGGCTGAGGGACCGGGGCGCCACCCCAGGGCCCAGCTGGGTGTTAGGACAGGAATCACGATGGTCTAAGAGGAGGCAGGTTTGTCTCCGCAAGTCAGCCCAGCTCCGCTGTCCTGAGTTTTTAAGCTGAAAGTCGGTGGGACAGGGCTCAAGAACATCAGTTTCCAATGGGCGACAGTCGGCGCTGGCGCTGGGCCCGAGTCTGAAAGGAGAAACCATCCCGTGCCAGCCCTGAGGACATCCCCGCCCGCGGCCCACGCGTGGGCCCGGCTGTTCCCGCAGGTTTTGCTCCCATCTAGTGGCGGATCCCGGCTCCACACGGGCTCTCGGCAGCCAGGACAAGGCATCCCGGGGTCCGCAGCTTGGCTGAGGCCGGGGCACTCAGACCCCCTCGCTGTGGAGGGATGAGATGACACAGGCTCAGGGATGGGGCTGGGGGCTGCCCTGAGCGCGGCCCTCTGCCAGGGGACCTGCCCTGCCAAGGGGACACCGCTCAGCCTGTGCTCTGCATGATTCTCCCCGCTCTCCCACAGAGCTCTCCGTGAAATATTCATGTTTAACATCTACCCCAGCTCTTCCCGAGCCGCAACGCCTCCATTTGGGTTTATGCTTCCCTTTCCCAGACCCTCCAGTCCCTGCAAAGTTTGGATCATGCTGGGTGAGACCCCAGCAGACACGGCCAAAATGGGCCATGGACCATGGCACCATCAGCAGGAGCTGCAGCAAGCATCTGGGAATGAAAATTTGAAACTTTCTCAGCACTGGGCAGCCTGGAAGGGAATAAAATGACATCATTTCTCATAGCACAAACCCATTTTGTTAGGCACAAAAGATCACTGTGGAGAAGTTCAGAG
This sequence comes from Toxostoma redivivum, assembly GCA_013397375.1. Lineage (NCBI taxonomy): Eukaryota > Metazoa > Chordata > Aves > Passeriformes > Mimidae > Toxostoma > Toxostoma redivivum. Next base: position 599,871 of record VXBI01006938.1, on the reverse strand, counting down.
GGTAGAATCCAGTGAAGAAAGAAATCTAATACTCATCTGTGAACCAAGACTGGCTTTACAATTTTCCCAAAACCCTGCAAGGGTATATAATATAACAAACAGTTCCAGACAGTCTGCTCTTGCAAGTACTTTGTCCCAGCCCTGAAACACAGGGGTTTTCCCAGCAGCTGCTTTAAAGTCAGTCCTTTTTTTTAAACTGCTGGCAGACTGACACCCCTTTTAGAACAGCCCATTGGGGCAATATGCCATGCTCCCATACAGGATGTGTGAGCCAAGTTGGACAGAACAGGCGACCACAGCCCCTGGAGTGTGCAAGGGGGCAGCTCCGGGAGGGCAGCTGGGACCAGGCTGAAAGCCAGGATAGCAATAGGAGACAGGAGAGTTAGCAGGTGTGAAGCTGGCAGCTGGAGCTCAGAGAGATGGAACCAGAGCTCCTGAAAAGCAAACGGGAGAGGCAAACCCATGCAGAATTATTTATTTTGGCTGCTAATTTGCTGTCAGTGGAGCCATATGATGAGGTGGTGGGAGGCACCCAGAGCTGAGGGCAGAAACCCATCTTCAGGTGCCATATGGCCTTAGGTCAGATTAAGCCAGCTAAAACCTTATTCTAAAGGCCTTTATCACAGCAGGAAGCCCAGCTGCTGTGGAGCGGGAAGAAATGAGATCCTTGAGTCCTGGTTCTGCAGCTCTGCCTCTCAACCTCTCCTTTCCACACTCACAAGCTCCATCTCTTTCTGTAAAGCACAGGACACATCCCGCCTATCCTGCTCATCACTGCCTTTCACAATCTTCTCATAAACCTGCTGATTAATTGGCAGGCAGACACATCTAAGTGCTCTGTGCACTTTATCCTCCTTTACAGGAGAGTTGAGATCCCAGCGTTTTGTTGTCCTGCAAATCTCACAGTCTGGTAAGGGGCCGCTCAAAGCCCACACAATTGATACTTCACGTAGGCATATTTCCCTGTAATGCCCCATAATAATAATGCAAATAACAAACATAAAAGAGCCACAGCCCTTTCCAGGTCCCGGTGCCACTAGATGGCACCAGGAGTGTACCCTTCTCAGCCCGGGTGTTCCCAGGGCCACTGGGGGAAACTCAGCCCAGCCCTTCCTTGCTACAGAGCCAGAGACTCCAGCACACGCCAGTGTCTCCTCCTCCTCTTTTCTTAACGGCCCGTGGGATGCTGCCGTAAAAGCAGGCATTTCAGCCTTAAAATCCAACCTTGTGCTGGGGGAATAGCCTGTGGTGGCTTTTGCCATGTGGTCTGTCACATACACCTCCCTTTCCCCACCCGTGGACCAAGCATCACTCCCAGCTGGGTGCTGGAGAGGAAAGCCTGAAAGGTGGGTGCAAGTTATTCTGATTAATATAGGGATTAACCTGTGAGTTTCCCATCATTTACAGGCTCCTCTTGGGAGGGACAGTTTACTATATAATTTTGCAATCAGAAGGTTTGCCTGCTCTGAGGTCTCACAGTTTTAGGGATTGATTCTGCTCATGCACATTTGATATCCAACAGAGCTCAGCATGTCCCAGAGTATTATTACTTGTGTTTTTCACTATCAAGCCCTCCATTCCCTGTCACATCCTTGGCAAAGCCACTAAATAAACCAGGGAAGCACAGGCAGCACCTCAGCAAATGTCAGATCTTTCCTCAGACCTTGCAGCATAATTAAGGAGCATCTGCTTTCCACTGCCCTCAGCATCAAGCCCTGAAGGTGATCCTCAGAGACAGCAGCTCAAATGAGGACGCTGGCTGGCGAGGCCCTGTAGCAGCACTTCAAAGCAGCCAAACCCTGGCCCCAAGCAGTGTGGGGGACTCAAGTGACAAATCATTGCTCATCACACAACCTTTCTGCCCAGAGCAGAGTTGGAGAGGTGATGGAGCACAGATTTCAGAAGAGCCAGAGCAGCTTGTCACTTCTTCCTGCCCACATCCCAAGCCTGGCATGTCTGGGTGATGGGCGTGCATGACAGTGGCACAACCCTTGTGCCAAGGGGATCCCAGTGAAACCTTGGATGCAAAGGGAGTGGGGATGGGATTTTGTGCAGGGAGCCTCTGAGTGATCCTGTCCTGCTTGCAGAGGTGGAGTCACTGGAAGAAAGGCCAAGTGGAAGATGCATAGCACAGCTCCATGGTGGCACTGGCAGACTGGTGGCAATGGCAGGGCTGTCCCTGCCCACATCCTAAGGCCACAAGGTAATCCTGCAGGAGGATCCTGAGTGTGATCCTGCTTCCCAGCCCTCTGCAGAGAGTGGCACAAATCCCACACAAGCGCTTTAACCTCAGGTTAGGGTGAAAGCTAGAAAGGAGGAGGCTGAATCACTTGGGAGTTCAGGTCACAGAACAGAGTGGGTTAAAATCCCTCATCCATTCCATCAAACAGGGAAAATCCCTCATCCTCCTTCCCTGCAGCCTCCTCTCCCCTCCCTGATCACCTCAGACAGTCCTAGGGGGTGACCTAGCATTCCCTTGCCACTGCCTCCCCTCCTGGGAAGCCACCAGGAGCCTCCCCACACACCATCTGCTCTCTGCAGGTGGCCTGTGGGTGCCCAAGGACATCCCTTCCACACCATCTTCCTCCACACCAGGCCACCTCTCCCCATCACCCCCAGCCAACATCCCTGAGCCCTCTGGCTCTGGAAAACTTCATTAAACCTCATGGACAAACTCAAGTCTTTATTTGGTCTCTCCATGAGTGAATGCTTCACACATGGTGCAAAAACTTGCTGCTACAAAACCTGCACACAGCAGTGGCAAGCCTGGTGTCTCTCAGGGCTCCCAGCTGCTGTTTCCAAGCAGAACACACCCTTGTTTGGCTGCAGATGTCAAACAGCACAGACACACATAGACATCGACGTGAGCATGGCCAGAGCTGTCTGCATGCTGAAGGAGTATTTTTTGCCCGACAGTGATGGAAATGTCAGAGAGGGTTTTATTTATTTTCTCTGGAAGGCTTGTTGCTTGAAATCCCCATTGGCAGAGGCTGACCCTGATCCTGCTGTCACAATAGGGTCTGCCATCCAGGTCTGACGTCCCTTCCCACCCTTGAAAAAATGTGCAATTCAGCAGGAGAAGAGGGCAATTGGCCCAGAGTGCCTGGTAGGGCTGGCAACCTCCAGAAGGCAGGTACTCCTGCAGCCCAACCCATGCCCATCCAGCCAGGTTGCAGCTCCCCCAGATTCCCCAGCCTTCCCACCTCCCAGGAAAGGTCTCACTGAAGCCACAGTGGACAGCTATGAAATGTTAGGGACAACAGCATTGGCCTTTAGAGCACCCATGCAGTCAGGAAGGGCAGGCAGGCCATGGGATGCACTCACTGCCCTTCAGTGACATGGGGGATGAAGTGTAACAGTGCCAAGGTCTCCTGGTGCCCTGAAAGCACACAGAGGACTCCCTGGAGATGGAGCAATCTGTTTCTTCCTTCTCCTCTGACACTCACCCCATGCTCAGCACCACACCAGGAACAAAGTTAATGACAATTACAAGCCTGTCCTGGCTCATTCCCAGCTCACAGGACCCAATCTGCATGCAGAGCTCTAGGATGGGGCACCTGTGTCCCTGGGGTGACACAGCACTGCAGAATGTGGAAGCACCCAGCTGGGTCTGCATTTCTCAGGGTACCAGGGCATGACATGTCTGCTGCTATACTCATTGAAAGGTTATGCACAAATTTTCCCTCTTCTTGTTAGGGAAGCAGACTTGCGGGGAAATGGTTTCTCAGAAAAGCACTGACACATCTGATGTAGAGTTTTTTGATTGGTTATGGTGTCAGAGAGGAGCAGTAATGGCCTATATTCACACAATAGCAAAGGAGGGCCTTGAACCACATCCAGCTTGGGTGCTGTGACCAGTCCATAGATAACCAGGAAGAAAAGTCAGTGGTTTTCCTTTGGAACTGCCTATTTACATCTGAAAACTAGCCGAGTTCTTGCCGAGAGTCTGGGACAAACAGCTCCTTTTACTGCCTGCTTCCCATGAGGCTTCCCCTCCCTCTCCAAGAGGAAATTTCCAGTAACTGAGGTATAAAAATTAATGCGAGACTATGCTCCTGAGCCAGCTGTAAAACTCATACAGGAAGAGCTCCCCATCCCACACCTCATCATGGCAGGCTGCCCCCAAAACAGGTCACAGCCTTCATGAGAAAGGAAAGAGGCAGCTCTGTCTGCACCCTCCTGGTGCAGGTCAGGCTTTGGGGGGCAAACTGAGGTGCCCAGACCTGCAGGCATTTCAGCACAATGAGCCAGGCAATATTCCCTAGCAGAGGTCTTAGATCCCTCAGGAGGTTGCAATGCTTGGACACCATGTGGTGCAGCAGTCTCTGGTTTCATTAGAGATTTCATGAAACAAGGGATGGAAACAGAGAGGAATTCAGTGAGGGGAAACCTTCCTCCTCCACACTTGCCATATCCTGGGAATAACCACCAGGACTCAGCTGAATGACAATCTCTAGGAAATTTTGAAGAAATGTCTTTCTACCATATCCCATTCATCTTCCTTCTGGACTTTACATATAAGATTAGGATTTTAGCCACATGAGTTTCCTGCAAAAGTGCAGGAATTTTGTCTTCCATGGCTGACACATCCAGCTGCATGTGGAGCTTTCAAGCAGCTTTGGTTGCAGACGCTGGCACAGGGGAGCAAGGCCTCATGTTTCTCCCAGCAGGCCTGAGGGAAGGCAAGAAAAAAGCTGGGTAATTAAATAGCACTCATCAGAACATGTGCAAGAGTCAAAAAGCAGAAACATCCCTCCTGTGCACACTCTTGCATGAAGCTGTATCAACACTTACCTGCTGAAATCCTCCACTTCCTGGGATAAGCAATCCATGGACACACAGCCATGGGCAGCACCCCCACTGCTGTCTGCCCTCCCCAGTCAGACCTTCTAACTCCTCTTCTGGAAGGGCATTTCATGCTAACATGAAACAACCAAACTCAGTGCTTCTCCAAAGTCCTCTGCCTCCATATACAGGGGAGGTAAATGTGTTCCTGGCTAGGAGGAAGCCGCTGATTCCCAGAGAGCCTACAGGTCACGCTCCAGAGTATGGCAGCAAAATCTCAGGGCTGGGATGGAAGGACGAAGGTGGCACATCTCATAATTGATTTCACCTTTACTGATACTCCTGAATTCAGATGAGGCCACCAAACCATGCTAGGCATGCGTGCCCACCATACTGCAGACTCAGTGCAGTGGGTCTGCTGGGATTTGGGGGCCTCTTTATCCAGGGAATTCCACAAAATAGGAGATTAAGTGACTTACAATGTTTTAAAAACACGTTCCTCAGTATCTTTACTAAAGCAAAGGTCACACTATGGGTAATTTCTTTAAAGCAGGGTATAAACATGGGTGACTGACAGCCAGTTCATTATATCAGAATCAGTTTTCATTAGGAGGGGAAGCTTTTGTTCTTATTGTTTCTCTTAATTGCTTTCTCTCCCTGCTACCAGGGCAGCCTGCTATCTGCCTGTGCCTAGAGGGCAGAGTCCTGCATACCTCATCCCTGATCTGCTAACATGGGTAACTATAAATAAATGGTGACACCTGAGAGTGGAGGAGGAAAGGGACTGTGCTTCTCAACCTCAGTCTAGTCGGCTTATGCAACAGAAGGTAACTGCTGACAATCTGCAGTTATTAACTGAGCAGGACTATTTTTGATAGCTGAGGGCTCTAACCTGGCCAACATAAAACAAAATTCTCTACCTCTGAGCTGGATAACTTTGGTCTAACAAGAAGTTGTTAATTATTTAAAATGAAGAAAATAGCTGCATGTTCTCCACTAAGCAGTATTTTAAAACCATGAGGAACTGCTTAACTTTGAAATCTGCTGCAACTTAGCCCCCCCAAAAAACCAAAAATGCCCATTTGTGATTACAAAGGAGTCCCTTGGGAGACTGAAAAATGATTGCAAGTTCTCCAAATGAGCTTTGGCAATTCTCACCATTGGATTTAACTCCTTACAGTGACAGTCATCCCTCTGATTTAAACTCTCCTCCCTTCTGCCATCAGCTGCTGCCAGCACACAGTGGGCACACTTGCCTCACAGCACTGTAGTCACCTAAATGGGGCTAAGCCTGGTTTAATTAATGCAGCTGTCATGGAGGGGGCAGTGGTGGGACTCACATATCCCTCCCCTTGGTACCAGAGAAGCAGGAAGATCACTGAAAGGATCCTCCTTGGCTTGTCCTGCTAGCAGGCAGCACTTGCCTGGGGGACCGTGCCCATGCAGAGGGTAAGTGCTGGGAGGGAGGGGATACTGCAGAGAGACCTTGCTGCAGGGACACACAGACAGGAGTGAAAGATGGGGAGGAAGAACGCTGTCTTCTCCTTTGTTCCTGCTACAACCTGAATCATTCATTTAAGCATTTAGCACCCTGCACTGCCTACAACAAGATCCTCCAGGGTGTAGAAGTCTGCAGGCAGAGAGAGGGAAGTAGAGCCAGTGTATATAGAGCAATGAGGACCTTGGGGAGGTAAACCTACAGCTCCATCTCCCCATAAGCAGGATGCCTACCTGTGCAGGTACACATTACACACAAGCACACTCACACACACCCACCTTTGCTAACAGCAGAGGCACCCACAGAGTCCATATTTTCTAGGTTTTACTTCTATATCTGCAAAAAGCAAGTTTGCTTCTGTTTCCGATTCCCTGCAATTATCACGAAATGCCTTCAAGAGAGCAGCTCTGTCTTCTCGGCTGAGCGAATCTTTGATGTCCAGCACTGCACTCAGATGTTCCTTCCTTTCCAAAAGGACAAGAGGACAGGTGAGTGAATGAGTCAAGACAAAAAAAAAAAAAAAACAAAACAGAAAAAAAACCCAAAAAACTTGTTTCCTATCCCTCAGTTTTGCTGTACCAGACCAAAGATCGGAAGCTGCTCGTTGACACCCTCTGGCTACCTAAAGGGGAGGCCATATCCCAAGAGCTGTGTGGGATAGAGCTGTGTGGGATAGGGCTGAGCTCACAGGTCCCAAGCCCAGGGCACACAGCATCCCTGTGAAGTACTGAAAATGTTCAGCTCGGGTTATTCCTAGAAAAAGACCTGTATCTATCATAACAGATTTCAGATAACTCTACATTTGACCATTTGGAATAATTTTGGATATATTTTCTCCCCTCAAATGGAGCTAATTCTTGTTTATCTGGAAGGTTACAGGATTTGTGTTCTACAGACCACTGTTCTTCTACCACATTGGACATAAGGCAAATGTATCCAAGCCAAAGTTTGAAACACAGAAATCTGTTGTAATCAAGAACAATGCATCCACTCACACCAGGATGACCTCCTCTGAGATCTGGGTCTTCTGAGAACTTTCTATGCCCATTTCCTATACATACATACATACATACATATATATATCATTGTTATGCTGTATCAGATAAGCAGTTTTTTAGCTCAATAGCATCTTCAAATGTAGTAAAGTAAAAAAGAAGTAAGAAACCAGATGAAGCATAACTTAATCTCTTTGTCTTTCTTTTTACTTTTTTCTTTGCCCACAGCAGTCCTCCCTACAGAAGGCTAGAGATTTCCCTTGCTGCAGGTTTATACCATGACTGTCATGTTGAATAGGCACTGAAGTAATTATCTACCACAAATTGTCTGTCCCACATTTGAAGGTATTCACACTTTTGGCCTTCACAGCATCCTGTGACAGAGAGCTCTACATTGTAATCATGTTAAGTTGGAAAAACACAGGCACAGCATATCAGAACAAAAGATAGATGCAGTAAACCACAGGCTTTGGAAAAATGCAGTTAGCTAAGATCTCTCCTTTAAAAGCGGTGGTTTAATTCTGTTAAGTTTCCTGTAAGAAATGTAAGTGTATATTTTTGCTGAATACACCTAGAAACTTATGAAAATAGTTAAACAAGGTTTGGTGAAGTGTCAAAGTCCAAAGCAAAGTGTTTGAAAGTTATGAAATGCCCAGGTTAAGGATATTCTTGAAACCTACATTTAACACATTTGTGCCTGCAAATTCTGCATTAAGGTAGTACTTTTCCACAGCATTTCTGCTTTGTTGACAGCAATTTCATCCATCCTTCACCTTTACAGAAGTACATCTCAACTTCACCAGTTCATGCCTGACAGGCACCAGTGAGTACATTCAAAGGGTCTCTGTGCCTGGCCCAACACACTGCAAAAGTATCACAGGACTAATATTACTGTAGGTCTTCTGGTGTCAAGTAATCATGTAAGAAAGTACAGAAGTCAAACCAATAAAGACATTACCTGAAGTCAGGAAATTCTTTTAGAATGGGCAGAAGTGCTATTTTCATACCCTCAGGATCAGAAGTTTGAATAAGTTCTAAAATTGCTTTTATGGGATCCTTGAGAGAACCAGTTGCAGGACCCTAGGGAGAGAAGCAGTGTTGTGTTCAGGGCAGGGGAAACAGCACAGCATGTTAAGAGCTGGACTCATGTCAGTCTGGGGATTTCTCTGTGTGAGTTAGGAGCTTTTCATGAGTGTCTGTGCATGTATAGAAGTCTGATTTTCCCCCAGGGTGACAGAAAAGAACCTGGGGAGTGGTCACAGACTGCTTCCAGGGTAGCTGGGCAACCATCTTCAGCAGTGCAGAATCCCCTCCTGCACTTCGTTTGGCAAAGTTGGCAAATTACTCATTTTTCCCTAAACTGCCTATTCTTTCAGGGCCATTTCACCCTGTGGGAGGTGGTTTGCTTCTGGAAGTAAGCACAGCCCTGTGCTTGATCTACGTGAAAACAAGCTTTGTTGGCCAAACATGCTGGCATTTCTGCTGCCCCAAAGCAAGCCCAGGGACAGAAAAGCAACCTTAGAGAGAAGATGAGGGGACGCAGATTCTCTAATAGAAAAAAAGTGGGAAACAGGGCTGGACAGTGTAAAAAACTTGACATGGTTGGTAGATGTTGTATGTGATCAACTCCCTCTAATCTGAAGCACACAGGAGAAAAAAGCCTCATCAAAAAACACACAGCATTTTTAGCTGAGCTGGAGAAGCAGAATGCAGATAAACCACCAATAGAGAGCTTCAGGTCTTGCTCACATTTTTCATCAGTGTGGTAATGCAATTAAATTGCTTCCCTGAATTATTGATGCCACCACATCAACAGAGAGTCTGTGACAAAGCAAACCTGGAGAACAGGCTGCCAAACTGGGGCAGGAGAAGCCCAGGTCCCCCTGATCTCCAGGGGACATTAGAAACACCAGGTCACACTCTCCATATGGCACCTCTGCAGGGCACATAAATTATTATTATTAATAATAATAGAACACAGCCTTCCCCCTCTCCCTCTGCACTGCAGGCACTCAGCATGTCTAGCTCTGCTCAGTGCACAAGCTGTACTAAGCTCCTGAGGCACTGGTGTACAGCTTCATACTTGGCAAGTTCAGTATTACAAAATGCTAATTAATTTGAAGGCGTCAGATTTAGTTAAGCACTTCATAGGCAGACAAGGTCAGAGGTAAACAGCCTGCAGTCTAAAGGGGAAAAAAAAAGAGGTGTTCTCTCACCAGTTTTAAGTGCCTTTGACACGTACTGCTCTTAGGAGAGAAGCAAGGTATTTCCTAATGTGTTTTGAGAACAGAGGGGAAGGAAGAGCCCAAAGAGAGGGCAGAGCAGGGCAAGGAGCAGGTGCAGCCTGTGCAGCAACTGCATGATAAATTCAGTCTGCAGCAGAGTTCATATTTCGCATGCATAACCGTGAGCCTCATGACTAAGGAGCAGGCTGTCCCCTGCAAATCATTTGTGCATGTCACCTCCAAGGCTTTCAGTGCTCTCACATCAAGTAAGAAAGTGCACACTGGAGACAGTGTGGAACTGGGGGACAGCTGTCAAGTTTGGGACACTGGGGAAACAGCCCTAACTAGATGCAGCCCTTTTTTATCCAAGCTTAATGTAGGGTTTAAATAGATAATTAGATTTCCTGTTTTTCCTTTGCACTGTTCCATGCATTTTACATCCAAAGCTGATGCAGAGCACAGCATTACTGGTAAACTTCAGAGTTAAGATTAGAGAACCTTCCTGCTATTCCCCATGTCTCAATTGCTGAAAACATGAATTCATCTGTGTCTGATCACACCAAGACAGGTGGGTCTTCAGCTAAAAGCACTGGCAGCTTCCAGCTTTCCACCATGAAACTAATGCATTAATTATAATGGGTCTGAGAGAATTTTAAAGATGCCTACAGACGATCATTTTTATTTCATTTTATTCATTGGACAAGGTAAGAATAGCTGACATATGGCTTGCAAGGGACTCATCTGTGAGAAAATAGATTTTCAGTCCGTAGCATTTAAATAAGCAAGTTGTGAGAATGACTCAGCATTTGTGAAATTATTAAAACCAGTGTAGCCAAGGGGGTTTATATGCTGTCACATCTGAGTCCTGTTACCAGACTGACTTTGCAACCACTGCTGTGCTGCTCACTCCAGCCCCTTATGAAGCACCATGCCTGCACATTCTCAGCCTACATCTGCTAATGAGCCATGTCAGGGACACTGCACGGCAGTGATTCTCCAACTGGACCAGCTGAAGGAGGGGACACTGCTGCCAGTGCAGTCCTTGCCCTTGGGTAATTATGTGACAGCCTGGTGGCAGCCGCAGATACTGTGTGCAGCACTGCCAATTACACCAGATTATGAGGTGAGGCTTTTTAAAGCTTCTGAAATTGATTCTGCAAATCAGAACCAGAACTTCTGCACAACTTTTCTTCAGAGACGTGGCTCTGCTTTTACCCAATCTTCTGCAATGTGCCTTCACCTCCTAATGGTGTGAGGTGTTTTCCCCTGCAGGAAGACTCGTTCCTCCCCACAATTGTCAGCAACCACAACAGCATCAGCATGTTTTTGCCATGAGGAAATGCCACAGCGCAGGGAAATGGCTCAGGCAGCCATCATCCCAGCTCTGAGGGGCTGGAAGTGCCTGTGGGGAGGGAGGAGGCTGGATGGAGGGGTAGCAATGCACACCCAGTGTCCAGGGAAGAGCAGCCTTACAGGGCAATCCACAGAGCAGTTGGAGATGTGGAGCAGCCTGTTTGGTTCATCACTCCAAAGGCTCAAGGGAAGCACTGCCATCCCATGCCATGTACCAGAGGTCTGATGGGGGGAGCTGGCAGTTTTGGAGCTGTCTCACCAGCTCAGAGGAGCACGCCTCATTCTTGTGTCAGTGACAGCAGTGCGAAACTTGCCTCCTCCAGTCACACATTTCAAAACCATGAACTAACAGCTTCTGACAGATCAGAAGGGCTGTCAGCACATCTGACTGTCATTTTGGTGAAGCTTGATATCCCTGTGGTAAAAACTCTTAAGCTTTTTTGTAGCTTTCAGAGTCTTTTCCTCTCTGCTGGTATTGTTCTTGATGACAGAGAGCAAAACTGTAACCATATCAAAGACTTACTAAGCACTCTTTAAAGATGGTTTGCATCATCCTATGATCTTCTTCTATCTTGTTGACAATTCTCCTCCTCTGCATAGCAGATAATTTCCTGGGAGTGGTCAGGAGGGCCTGCATGTATTCTGTAATAATGATGGCATTGACAGCCTCGACGAAGGCCTGTTCCGGAGCAAAGATACCCAGATTAACTTCCCTGCACTCAGCAAGGTTCAGACCACACCTATACCAGGGCAGACAGCAGATATTCTGCCCATGCAGATGGCTGTCCAATTTCTTTGCCTAAGTTTAATTTAAAATGCTTGATCTAACACTTGGACTACCTCCAAGCTGCATGTGGATGACATAAGCCTTGATGATAAGTGTGGAGACATCAAATCAAAAGCAATGAGACCAGTTAGCTGAGCCAAAGGTCACTCACACTCCAGAGCTGCAGTGACACTTGGCTTGGCTAACAAATACAGCACCTGGGGAAAGTTTGAGCTACAAACAAAGCCAGATGCAGCCTCCCTCAAGCATCCACAATTGACACAGAGCCCTTGGGCACAAAGTTGTGGCTGGGCACAGAGAAGTCACTAGGCAACTCTCTCTTAGCTCCCGCTGCCTGCTGTGTAACCCCAGTGCAGACACCGTGCAGTGCCTGACAGGGACAGTGAGTGTTTCTAATGGGGGGTGGGCTGCTGCACAGAAACCACGTTTTGTTAGCAATTGAAATCAGAGCAGGGTTAGGCTGCAGTCCAAAGGTACAGGAAATCCCCAGCTATATCCAAAACAGACAAAGCAAGAGACAGAGAGTTCTGCCACAGCCTTTCACCACTGAGCTGCTGCTTGCCCCAGCACTAATGTGACATAATGTCCAGTGACAGGCTTTGAACAACAGCACAATAGATCCTACTTTTTTGTCTTCCATTACCTTTTTCCATATTGCAAAATGTTAATTAAAATCATCACTGACAAAGAGACTGCAGACCTAGGAGTCCCATGCTTGGGAGAACATGTGGCACATGTAGCAGCAGCAAATCCAGCCTGCATAAAAGAGGGCTCCTCAGGTTCCAACCTCTTTGCTGAAGAGATAAACTCAAGTGTGTTGTAAGATCCTAGACAAGTTGTTTAGGCTACTGTAAAGGTGAAAAAACTTGGGTACTTTGTGAGGTTGTTTGCCAATGGTCTGCATGAGATACTATGCCCTTTAAGAATCTGGAATTTTCACCCCTCTGAGTCCACTCTACATTAAAGTGATGAATAATCCTTAAAAGTAAGGTTGGAGCACATTAGAAACAGAGAAGATTTCCAATATAATGGTATTGGGGTAACGGTAGGAGAGGAGGGAGCCCAACATTCCCCTCTGTATTTGGAAGGTACATTCAGTTTCCACATTTCTTCACTTGTTTTCTCTGCTGAAGTTACAGAAAGGTCCCAGCTGTCACTACCCAACCCTGGTGGATAGAGGTACTAGACTGAGACCACTAGATATTTAAAAGCCCATTTGACAACAGAGAAAACTGCCATTTGGATTAATGTTCTAATACTGTGCCATCCAAAGGTTCAGTTACTAGTTTTAGTGATTTCACAGAATATAATGGTTTGGGTTGGAAGAGACCTTAAAGATCATCTAGTTCAAACTCCCCTGCCATGGACAGGGACACCTTCCACAAGAACAGATTGCTCAGTACCCCATCCAACATGACCTTGAACATTTCCAGAGGTGGGGCGTCCACAGTTTCTCTGGGCAGCTTCTTCCAGCATCTCACCACTCTCACAGCAAAGAACTTCCTCCTAAAATCTAATCTAAACCTACTCTCTTTTAGTTTGAATCCATTATCCCTTGTCCTGTCACTACATGCCCTTGGAAAAAATCCCTCCCCATCTTTCTTGTAAGATGATTTCCTGAATAATATCTTGTTCTCACTTTCTTACTTATTTCTTACCTCATATATAGCTGGTTTTTTCTTCCTAAAGGTCAAAAAGTTTTGCTTTAAGGATTCAAGGATGTGGTCAAAATCACTGTCACACTTTTTGAAGTAGGCATTCAGTGCTCCCTGAGGAAAAGAAACAGACAGGGTCAAAGGGTGCACATGTAGAGACACCAGACAAACAATAGACACAGATTATTGTCCTTTGCTCTTTTTGCTCTTGGAAACAGACTTCTTCACAAACTGCAGTATCCTGTGCCTTTATTTCAAAGAAAATCAAAACATGAAAGAAAGAAACAATTCCAACTCAGGAAGGATGTACTAAGTTCTTGAGCCCAAACCTTGAAGACTGAAAACCTGAGCCCTAGGCCTCCTGTTCTCCCCCACAGTTGCCTGTGCTCTGTCAGAACCACCCCCAGTTCCCATGTAGATATGTGGGCCATGGGACAGGCTGGGAATGAGCTCTGGAGACCAAAACTGCACAGTGTAGCCAGGGTTTCTCCTGTCATTTTCCTTTTGCTGCCTCCAGCATGCCCGAGGGAGCCTGTGCAATGAGGCTGAAGATGACCAGGAGAGCTTCTCAGGGAAATGCACAGTGTCACACACTGTTAGGAGCCTGGAATGCTGTGTTTTCCAGACACAGGGGTGAAGGGTGTCTGGGCTAATAGGCTGATACTAGCAAGTGAGAAGGGAGGGGACATTATCTCAAGGGAGGAACACATATCTGGTCAGCCTTCTCTACATCCTGACTACCCAGCACAGCCCTGGGCTCTGTGAGTTATCGTTGTTCTGGGAAGATGCCCAGCTGCTGGGAATGAATAGGTACCAGGTGAAATTCAACTTTTGGGGTCTGGGCAGCATAACAGCAAACACTACAAACAGTGACACTGGGGTCCCAAAACTGGAAAAGGTGAAGCTGTCCATATACAGATTCTGACAAGGCAGAGGAGAGCACTAGGCTTGAAGGCCAAACTATGGCTTCACCTTTTCCAAATCAGAACATGAGAGGGAAGTGCATGCCAGCCATATGGTCTGCAAATAGTCAGAATTAAAATGAGTCTTCTATACCTTGACTTTAGAAGTGATGGTCTGCAGAAAATGCTCCATAATGTCATCTTCCATTCTGTGTAGGAATCCATTTACCTTAACATTCTGGTCAGTGCTTACACTGCAAATGTATGTTAGCTTATGCCAGACAGTTCTGTTAAAAAAAATATGGAAAATATTGATCAGATCAAATTATGCTATTCAGATCAAAATTCTTTCTACTGTAACCACACTGCTGCCTGGGTAATTGAACGGACACATGCCGAGGTCCAAAGCTAGCTCAGTGACCCACATTTGTGCACTCATTAAGACACTACCACAAGGGCACGAAAGCTCAGTGCAGTTGCTACTTGTACCCATCACTAGTGAGATCAGATCAGTAAAAAATTATATTATTCTTAAAAATGAGTAAGCATGAAGCAGCCTCAGCAAACAGAGTCTGGGTGAGCCTCCTATGTGCCTTTGACAACCTAAAAATACAAGACAAACAATTATCTTCCATCAGAATAGTCTTCCTGGTTAAAATAATCACCAGCTTGAAACCAGACATTTTACATTCTGGAAAGGCTCAGTGTACAACTTCATTCTCCGTAAAGCTGTAAAGGATTACATAAAAGAGACTCATAAGTATTCAGTCTAGGATTCAGCATCAGCAACATGCAAATACAACAAACAAAGCAGCTACCTAGGCTCAACGCAAGGCTCTGATGTCAAGTAATCACTGTGCATATGTTGGATTTTGGCATTTTGCTGACTCCAGAGATCCCTGGATAACTTTACACAGGAAGAGAAGCAACCTTCTTTTCTCCGTTGCTGCAAGTGCTTCTGAAATAAGCTCGTAGGTGCAAACATCCTCCTCCACCCTTCTGTGCTTTATTGCTTCCCTCCTTCCTAGCAACCCCAGGGAAAACCTGGCATATTCCATGGGGTTTCATTCAGCAAAGTATTTAAGATTGCACCTCCCAAGTGCACTAGCACCCACATCTCGGCATAACCTTTATGAGGCTTTCCTGCTGGAGGACAATCAGGCCAGGGAAAGGAACAACATCACAGCCCACAGCAGGGTTAGCCAGGATAGAGTCCCCACATATGACACAACATGCTGCCTCTGCTCAGTGCAGGAAGGGGGAGATGGCTACAGCCCCTACACCTGCAGGGCCTTGGAGAAGGCAAAAAGTGGCAGTACAGCCCTGTGGCCCTGGCCACAGTCACAGCCCTCATCTGAACCTCCCTCTTTCTGGGGCAGCCAGGGCAGCTCTGAAGGGCTCTTGCTGATAGCAACTGGCTTCCTCCATGATTAAAAGCTGGTGTGCACAGGGTTGTATGACCATATCCAGCTGGAGGCAAGGTTGGCCTCATACCAGAGTCAGAAGGAGATCAGACCAACAGAAAATTCATTTTGCTCCCCATGTCATGAGGCTCTGTTTTCTAACCTGAGAAGGCAGCAATTCGCCAGGATTTGTAAGCTGCTGCAGATCTGTGGGCAACCATCAAGCTGGAGAAAGCTTCTTACTTCGTCTTCATAGCTAAATTAAAACAGGAAGAAGCACCTTTAATCTGGCGTGCTCCATAACACATCTAACAGCAATAGCAAACTGAAGAAATATCCAGTGATTATTTGTCTTTTTATCTCAAGGTTTCAATCCCCCAGATGAGATCTACAGCCTGACAGTCTCTGTCCTGCCCAGCTGGTGAGAAAGAAAAACACAGGAACAGCAGGGAGAGCCCTTGAGCT
Organism: Toxostoma redivivum; assembly: GCA_013397375.1. Classification (NCBI taxonomy): domain Eukaryota; kingdom Metazoa; phylum Chordata; class Aves; order Passeriformes; family Mimidae; genus Toxostoma; species Toxostoma redivivum. The sequence continues at coordinate 583,803 of VXBI01006938.1, read as the reverse complement.
TCCTCTGCCAGGGACCAAGAGGCAGGAGGTTGATTTGCTACACTTCCTTCTGGGAAGCAAGTCAGGCTTTGCCGATAAAGCTGCAGAACAGTGTCTCGGTGTAAATGAATAACCCACAAGGTCTCTGAATTGCTTTGTCAGTCTCAGTTTCACAAACGGCTTCTGAACGACTCCATTTTATAGGAATTTCCTTCCTCTCATCATGTGGAGGGCCAAGGATCTTAAATCAAATCTCCCTCTGAAATATCACCTACAACCAAGCAGTCCTGGCATTTTCTGCTGTGGGGGATACACGGAGAGAGAAATACCCAAGAACAAAAAGCAGATGAAAAGAGTCAGAGGAAGTGGTGAGATGAGAAGAGATTAATTTCCTATGAGAACCAGGATAGAGCAGAACTCCCCACCCTCCCACAGAGCCAGCAGAAAGCACTGTGCCTGGGATGCACAGCCAGGGTAGGAAGAGCCAGACCTGAGCACTGGACACATGGCTGCTCCTCTTCCCAGGTCTGAGCCTCTCCAGAACTCCCAAGGCTTTATCCTGTCCCAGCTACTCCAGATGCACATTGGTCCCTCATCTTTAGTCCAACAACAAATACTGGGCACACAAACAGCAGTGAAGTGTGTCTCTCCAATAACAGCTTGATGAGAAACAGCCAAGATGCAGGTGAACACAGCATCACCAGCTGCTTCATCAGGATTTCTTCCTTTTGAGCATTAAGAATGTTACCAAAGAGGAAAACAGCATCCTTCCTACCTCTCCAAGAACTTCAGGCACTCCTCCAGGCACTCGGCTTCTACCTTCTCACTCAGGCTCTCACTGACTCGTCTGGCAGCCTCTATCTTCTCTGTTAGTATCTGTGGATTTCAATGTGTGAGAGGAGAACTGGCCAAAGCCATTTGTTCCCGATACAGTGAACAGGAATACATCCCTCTGCCCTCTCAGCACCCACTTCTGCTTCAGTTTTGAGAGTCTTGTGGAAATAAATGTATTTTTCATCAGCCTGATTGTAATGCCTGACCCTACACCTTTGCTACCATTGTTTTTGTTGTGGTCAGCAGGCCTGTGCTACGGTCAAAGCCTCTCCTTGCAGATGTTCTCTGCTGGCCACGTCCAGCCTGGCAGCTCAGGTCATACATAGACCTGCCATCTGCAGGAGCACCTGCGCTTCTACCTGACTCACCCTCGCAGATAAATTTGGGTGCAGCCACTAAAAAGGTTATGGAGACACCTAACTGTGTGCCCAGCACCTCTGCCAGGGTCTCTGTGTGGGATGCCTGAAGAGGGCAGTTGTCACCTTCCCAGCCACCACCACCCACACCTGACACAGCTCTGTGTGTTAAACCCTACAGCACATGTTCTGCCCCACCAAGCCCAGCTAGGTGGCCCAGGTGTCTGCAGGAGGTGGGCTGTGCCAGACAGCTCAAAATTCACCCCATATCGGGCAGGCTTGAGCAGGTGGCAACTTAATGCTGCCCATTAGTTGCTCTGTGGAAACAAAAGCTTGCAAGGGGAAGAGAGCCAGATGGATAAAAGGAGACAGATGGACCCATATGCTGTGCCCTCAGTCAGCCAGAGACAGAGTGACTCACATCATGAATGGGTTTTTCCACTGCTCATAACATGTAAAAGCACACGCAAAGGTACAGGATAAAATATGCCACCCCAAAGTGTCAGAAAACCACAGCTGATGAGTTTCCATGACACCTTGTTCATTTTCTATCTGAAGTTTAAGTGTCAGCCTGAGAAAATTGAGGAGGAGGTAATTTCATTAGGCTTTCCTATTAATCCAGGCTTTTCTATCAGCCACCCCAGAGCATTCAAACCTGTCAGTTGCATACACAACAGAGCAAATCCACTCATGCTGAAGCATGGCCAGATGTTAACGATATAAGGACTATGGGATTCAAACCATGCTTTGTCCTAGTTCCTGTTAGAAAACTTTCTACTCTGAGCCAGAAGCAGAAAAAAAACATTTTGGTAGCTAAAAGTCACCCTAGCACAGGTACATCACTGGGCACATCACTGCTCCATTGTTCCAGCGGGTACAGGGCAAGGCAAGGAGGAAACAGTCCCTGTTGTGAGCTCTGCATTTGGTCCCTGGGTCTGAGATGGGTCAGAAAAGCCAGTGTTTGCCAGCTGAAGCTGTATCCTCACAAGGGAAATCAGTTGCTGTTCATCTACAATGCTTCCAATGCCTGAGGCTGTCTGCCATCCCAAAAGACCATGGAGCTACTTCCCTCCCTTATGACCTGAAATGGGATTGCCACTGAGGTGGTGGAAGCAGAGAAGAAAGATACAGTCATGACAGCCCACAACCTGTCCCTGATCTCCAGCCTCACTGAGCCCACGTGTAAACTCCAGGATTTATTTTAATCCTTCTGCAGGTCCTGATCCAAACACCCTCTGCCCACAGCACATGCTGCTCACAAATCAGCAGGGTGTGCTCCTGCAATGCCCTGGAGCACTCACCTTTGCTGGGCTCTGCAGAATCCCCCGCATAGCCTGACCCACCAGGGCAGCAGTCTCAGCAGGGACAAGCAGGGAACAGCCTGCCTGCATTCTGCACTGCCAGACATGGGGCCCTGCCACAGCTCAGCAGCTCTCCCTGCTTTTATAAAAGTGTTCTGCAGAGCTCACACAGAGCAGACTGGGTAACACACACCACGACTTTCCAAAAGATTATGTAAAGATCCAGGAGCAGGTATGAAAATGCAGCTTCAGCTTGAATCAGCTCAGGCTTATCCTTAGTTTAGTGAGGGTTTTTTTTCTTTATGTATGCCCAGGACAAAAACAGGTTTGGGAACAAACAGACATAGCTTAAGTATGGCAACCAGCTTGCAGGCTTTTAACACATTGAGCCTAGATTGAGACATGCAAAATTTGGTCTTGCCAAATATCCACATACTTGTGTGCAAAAACACAACTGCCCCAAAATATGGGAGATTTTCAGTTCCCCCCAGTTTACCTCAATGACTGCAGCATCTGCACAAGGGGGTTTCCCAACATCAAAGGCTTCTTTCAGTGCTTTCCCTACTTCCTTCTAAATGATAAAAGAAAATTAAAAAGTACAGTTAAGATACAATGGCATTCATAATGAGTTAGGTTTCCCAGACTTTCATTATCCATTTGGACTAGATGAATTCCTACCTCCATTTTTTTGGCTGTCTCATTTAACCCAAAGTCTGGCTATTTTCCAGCTGACCTAATAACATTGTTCTGTTTTGTTCTACATTGTTTGTTTGAGTTTAAATGATTTGCAGCTTTCTTTCATTCCAGTGTCAGCTTGGGTTATCTACAGTCTTCCCTAGTTAGCTTAGCTCAAATGAGGGCGCCCATACAGCAAAACAATGCTTAGACATCTCCATGCTGCCAGCACTATAGCTGAGATTTTCCACTCTTCCTCTCTCCAACCAGCACCCACAGAAACCAGCCAACATTAATTAAAACCATTCCCTTGCTTGAGCCAGGGACTTGTGAGTGCAAAGAGGAGCTGGGTTAGTGTTTAGAGCTACTGTCATGGTGAGATGGGGCCCATGAGGCTGCACAATGGGAAATTTCCCAAGACTTGGCTGGCTTATGCTAGTTTGAATGGCTGTAAAAACAAAACTAGCACTGCAGAGAAAGGGCTTGTTGCTTAAAACATGATCTGACCTTTACAGAAGCTTTAAACTCAAAAGTCTGGCTTGCTTATTTATTCTTTCATTTCTGAATCTTCCTCCAAGCAATGTAAAGTCTGATCTCCCATTTTGGTCTTTGTTCTTTTCTGGCTGATGAATTAGGAAATTTGTGGCTGTCAGCTGAAGAATTTCATCAAAAATATATTCAAAACGACTGCTCTCCCATATTCACTGAAAAGTGTTAATCAAAGACAAATAAGCAGTTGTAAACAACCCAGAAAAATTTCTTTCCTCACAAGAGCCATCACCTGACTGTGAGCAAATGTGTGAACACTATGTGCTGTGATAGCACATCCCAGCAGAGCTGCACAAACACTTCAAGCCTGCCCGCCCCTCCAGTGGGACAAAGCATGGCTTAGTGAGGAACTGGAAAGCAGTTAATAACTTGTTGAGGACAGCACTTAGTTGTTTTGGATCAGATGACATGTCTGAATTAGAAACAGCTTGCTTCTCTGTAGCTCTTGTAGTGATACCAGTACGCCAGGCACCAAAGCTCCAATGTGGAAAGGGCCAAAACTTCTGTAATAAACAGGCCCAGTTTACTTACTGTTTCTTCCTGTCTGACCAAAATGTTGCAAGACTTCAGATGCGTGGATGGCCAGTACACCTGTGCTGACTGCAGAACACGAACTTCTCAGTCCTCATGTTTTCATTTGAAAAAATAGAGGAGGGATGGGGAGAAGATACAGCCCCAAGTAATCCTTTGCAGGTCAGTGTAAATGAGTATGAGAATGAGCCCTGGAATCATGATGGAAAGTCTGCCTTGCACTCTTGTCAAATTCCTTAAGGCAGAGGTGACAGACTGGCAACCCAATTGGTGGCATCAGCATTTTCAGTTGACCAACTTTTTAACCTCAAAGGCACAAATCTCCCTCAACCCAGATGTGTCCAGACTGAGGGGAATACTGCCTGCATGCAGAACTGACCAAGTTCCCTACATTGGAGTTTTGAAGTAGTTTTGAACCCCACGTGGCACCTGGACTCTCAGCACCTTCAGATATACTACAGTTCTCACCACTAATTTCTGTTTAAAGTGCTTTTGGTTTGCACAGATATCAGGCTGCCACACTCAACGATAAGCCGGGTATTCATAAGCAAAGCAGACCATGGCTTATTCTGGTAAGGATTTTCTCATTCGGAAAAATTTAGTCATCCATTGAAGTGGCAAAACACACATCATGTGATTTAGTCACAATAATATATGACAATTGTTAAGATATAACAGCAGGATATTTGCTCAATAACAACTTCCTGCATATTAGCATAATGAAGGGCTGAATTAACCTAGAAGCAGAAATAGAGGGATAAAGCAGGTTTCATAAGCTGTGCCACTGAGCTGACGAGACATCCATAATTTTTCCATATGGAGTCAGCTTATGTCCACTTAAGCTCATTAACTTGAATCTGGAGCTGTTCCCAAGCTGGCCAGGTTTGAAGCAAGCTGGAGCAATGCTGTGCTACACTGTCCAGCACTCCCAGCTCTGTTCTTTCTGTACCACTCAGCACCACATAGAGCTGTGATGCTTCAGGATTCAAGGTGGCATGAAAACTCAGGGCAGCATGGCTCATAAGCACGGCCAGATTGAGGTGAGCCTGCTCAGCACATGGTATATCAGGAAAACAGAAAGCCCATGGTTAAGCAAAAGCATTCTTCAGCTATTACATTAGAAGGAACTAAAAAAAAAAAAAAAAAGTTCAATTTTCCATCAGTGTTAGTCAGCATTTCTGAGGGCTTGTCAATGACTCAGTGACTGGCCCTAGGATAACTCAGTGGCACTACCCTGAGTTAAGTCACTTCCTTCAGTGAAACAAATGCTAAAAAAGAAGCTTAAGGACACATAGTCTTAGCATAATGATTAAAAACAGCCCATAAAGATACTTAAACACTGAAACCAGTAGGCTTTAAGCATATTGTCACCAGCTGGCACTCCTACTCCCATGTTTGTGTCTACCTTTGTGTTATCTTTCAGGGAATACTTATTGAGAAAAATCCCTGCAATTTAGAGTACTTTCCCTGGGATGATTCAGCAGTTTGCCATGGAATTTCCCCTCCCCTGCTCCCCAGGGGCTGGTGGAAATAGAAAGCAAGAGAGCCGAGTGTGGTAACTCCTGCTGTTGCATTTCATCTTTAGCTGAATAAAAGAGGCCCCACTGAGGTTTCCAAATAACGTGGTTTCCTCGGGAACTCCCTGTAGCTACAGCACATCTTCCTTGCTTCATTTGTATTCCACATATCTCAACAGAATTCTTCAAAGGGGGAGCTCTGCTGAGAAAAGAAAGAGATGCTGCAGCATGCAGGGCTGGGGTCACCTGTGGGATCACAAGGCAGGATTCACTGTGGAGCGCTGCTGGGTGGGCATCAGCTGCACATTTTCTTGTGCTGAGCTCTGGAAATAATCTTTGCTCTAACATCAGCAGTGTCAGTCCAGCAGACTGAAGAGGACTGTGAGGGGTCCACACACAGACAAACTTAGCAGCCTCAATATCCTGCACAGATGAGGCAAAGGGGCTATTAAAAAAAACCCCAATTGTTGCACATGACGGGATCATTAACAGAGGGAGAGATGAAGAACATTTTGAAATGTGCTTCAGTAATGGAGTGGGTTTCATAGTGTTTCTTTCCTCCAGATAAATGGGCTTCTGAGCAGAGGAGATTGCATCTCTCTGAATATACAGCAGTGGGATAAAGAAAGATTTGCAAATGTCCCAGAATTTCCTTGCAAAGGAGCAAGGACTGGGCAGCCTCCCTTTGGGAGCAGACAATTATGGATCTTCACACATGGGCTCTGCAATGAAACTCAGTCAAGATGGAGATCTTGGGACTCGCACATGCCTGAGCAGAGCTGGCTATTTAACAAGGGCAACCCTTAATTTAAAACCATGGGAATAAAACCAGCAGATTGGGGTAAAACACCTGAGTTCTTACCCGTGCGATTGCAAGTAACTTTTCTTCAGTCTTCAAAAGAATCCACACGAGGCACTGTGCACCAAGGAAAAGGCTGTGCTGGGGGATGTGGCCGGGTCTCACACATGCCTGGCTGCCACTGTGTACAAAAACAAGAGCTCAGCCACAGGGGCAGCTTCCCATGGGTCCACGGCATTGCTGGCCTGGCACCCTCTGCTTGGCAACACAGCCTCACACTAAGCAAACAGGGTGCCCTGCAAGAACCCAGCAGTGCTTGCCATGCTTGAGCAGCCACAGCACAGCAGATGATCTTTACAATGGCCTTTTTCCAGCTTTTCTTTTGTGCTATTTCTTTTCCTTCTTCCTACACTTGCTGCCCAAATTAAGGTTTTTCCTTGCTGTTTGCCTCTCCCCTTCTCTCACTGCTGCTGCTCAATTCCTTCTTAAGCTTAAGGAGTGTCTTCCAAGCACGCTTGCATGAATGCACAATTTTGCAAGTGTCACATATTCTTTCTGAATGGAATAAGAAGCAGCTATATACCAAGACAATTGCATCTATGCATGAGCTTTCATAGAGTACTTTCATAACTGTACTTAGAGAGGAAAAATCAAATGCTGAAGTATGGCATCTCTACTCATTTAATTTCCACATTTTTTACTAATGTCTGACTAATACAGTCACTGGTCTTGTTTGTTTGTTTTTCTTCAAGGAATTCTGCATTTTTAAAATACATTTTTCCATATTTGACTTTTCTTTATATAATTAAATTACATAATTTTTCACCTCCAATGTTATTAAAGTTTTCAGTATTTCATCAACCCATTACTCCAAAGTTTTACCATTTCAAAAGCAGCAGTAAAAAGGATGCCACCTGACCACATCTGCTACATGCCCAACGATGGCCAGCGTGTACCTACCACACTGCTTCCCTCCTTCAGGAGCTGGCTGGGGAAAGAGCCTGCCTGATGAACTGCTTATGACTAATCAAGGGTTTCTAAGTGTAATTAATACAAGGAACAGAGAAGCTGTAGGCTTGGATGAAAGTAATCAAATAATCCAAAAAGGCTGAGAACTATTAGGGCATAAGTAGATTGGAGCTGCCAAGTAGCAATTAAATCAGGGACACAGAGAATCAAATGCCTCATTCACAATAAAAAAAGAAATCACAAGAAAGTTCCATGCTTTGGTGACACCCATAGGCTTTGAATTCACATTGGGTCAAAGAGTCCCAGATGTACCACTCTTTGGAGGGAAATCTGTTTTCCCCAAACTTGGGCAGGAATTTAATGATCTGTTACGTATTTTTCCTGTGATCTGAACACTAATGAAAAAAATACAGAAACAACTAGGAAAACTACAAGCCAGATAAAGCAGCAGGAGAACCAAGGGCAGGACAAGAGAAATCCATAGAGCACCATGCCGACACAAAGGCCAGGGAAAATTCCTCTTAGGTAATTGGAGTACTATGGACCTTGTTGAAAAAGGCTTGATGTGAGGAAAGAAATTGATCAATAAAGCAGAAAACTGTGCACGTCCAACAGGAGTGCAGCAGAAAACTACCTGCCCACCTCAGGTAAACCTCTGAATCTGGTATTAAGGATTTAGAAAGACACAGTACTGCAGTGAAAAAAGGCTCTGGTTCTGAGAGCACAGAATATAAAAGAGGCAGTGGGCAAACCTAAACTCAGCAAGAATCATGATCATTATAGTGCTATCAGAAAGCAGGGACTATTCTCAGAAACAAAAAATAAAGATAGCAAAAAATGTAGGGAAAAGGTCCCTTGGACATACCTTTCGTACATTTTTGTGCTCCATTCATAAATTAAAAGAATTTGGCTGAAGCTGAAGCAGTTACTGTCAGTAAGTGTGGCAAGGTGAGAACACAGAGAGGCATGACAGCAGCGGACATAGGTTACGAGCAATCCTGCTTCCTTGAAGACATTGCTTCTGTCCTCCAGGCTGGGGAGAAATGTTGTTTCCAGATGACTGAGGTGCTGTTTTAGTTCAGTCTCATCTGTGTTAGTAGAGGAACCAAACAGGGGAATCTGGGCAGTCATGTACTGCATTAGCTTTTCCTCCAGATCTTTTTTCCAGAAGTTCGGGCTCCAGGTAGAAACAGACTCTGTCTCTAGGCCATTGCCAAGCCGCTCTGCTTCCTTCTGCTTCTCCCACTTCAGCGATTCCCCCACTGACTGCAATGGCTCCAGGAGCATCCTATCACTCCTACTGAGTGCTTCTCCCACTACAGTCCACATTCGTTCGGCCAGCAGTGCATAAAGTGATTCAGACTTTCCTAAACCATCATTTCCAGAATGCTCCAGATTATGAATTTGATCACAAGCTTCTAAAAGCTTTCCTTGCTCAATGAATCTGCTGATGGTTTCCTCTGCAACAGAATAAGAACACAACTTGCTGTTTTATCACTTTTCTATAGGACCATCACTTTAATATCCAAGTTATGAAGTATCTAGTTTATATGTATTCCAAAAATTCCTCAGGATCTACTCAAGATCAGCCCACTTAAGGTCTAGCACTAGCATCTCTCAGTTTCCTCAGGGCAAGCACTTCTTTGTTTCTAAATTTCCTTCATCCTTTCTCCTCCAGGTTAACCAAGCCTGCAGATTAGTCTGCAGCTTTCTGTCATCATTCCAGAGACCACCTCATGTGAGCAATGAAGGTTCATTAATTACAGTCTTTCCTTAAGAAATGTACCCTCTGTCTAGAAGGAAAGCATTAAAGAAAGGACATCTTCTAGAACAAACCAAAGGCTAAAAGTCAAGCTTGGAAGGAATTTTCTGCCTCCTCTACAGAAACCCTGGCAGGACCAAAGTGCTGCAAGCTCAGTTGGAAGGAAGATTTTCAGTGCTGCTTGTTTCCAATGTATCTTACCTAGCACATCCAGCCAACCAACAGGGGTTAAATGTACTCTCACAAAAGATGCACAGAGCTGCAGGGTTTTTTCCATGTGTTTTATAGATTACGAGGTTGAGCAATGAAGGGTTAAGTTTGTCCAAAGATATCTGGAGCAGAGCCCAGACAACAAACTGAACTTGATTGAGAATGCAGGGAAAGCTAAGTAAAGCCGGAAGTAGTGGGGCTTCAATAATTCTGGATACAATTTCGGATGCAGAATGAAGAATAAAAGGAGTATGAACTTCCACTATGTTTTGCCTATATCCTTCCTACCTTTCCTCTATGAAAACATCTCATATGTGAAGTAAGAATTAAATCGAACAGGACTGGAAGGAGAAACATGACAGAAAATGGAAAAGGGTTGGTGCAAGGATATTCAGCAAAGCAATTGGAAAGTTATTCAGGAGGGGTCTACAAGCTGCACCCATCCTGCCTCAATACATGCAACACATGGGAAATGTTTAATGGGCACAACCAGGCTGTGTGCAACCCACCTCCCCCTCCCATCTGTGGAGGATGGAGTCACAAGGATGGGGTGTCAGTCACACGTACATCGTCTTTCTCACAAGACAAATCAGGAGTGTTTTCAGAGACAAAAATAAGAACAGTAAAGAGAAATATTTGTGAGGCAAATAAAAAGTGAAATACAGAACTGTCCAGAGTAGCAAGTGTAGGGTTCAGAAGGGACAAGAATTCAGGTGGAGGATGGGGAGAAGGAGAGTGGAAAGCACCTAATCCAGCAGCTAATGAAAAACAAGAGCCTGTGGGATGGGAGGGGCAGAGAAGATCCAGGCCTGGACCCAGAGATAACTTCAAGGTTACCTGCAGGCGTCCCTCTCTCCACTCCTTTCCCACTGGTCGGCCTCTTCAGCAAATTCCCTGCCACATCCTCAGCACCAGCCTTCTCCACTGTCTCCTTCCCACCAACCACAGTCTTCAGCAATTTGCCTGCCAAAGTTTTCAATTTCCCTTTCCGCTTAGCCTCCTGCTTCTTTCTCTCCTCATGTGTGGCCTTGGGCAGTATTCTTGCAGTTTCCCCAGTCATTTTCTCCCTCTTCTTGTTTCCTTCTCCCATAAAGGCTGCCCAGGAGTGCTTTGTCTTCCTCATGATCCAAGCAGACTCAGGTGCTTTCTGTCCAACTGAGAATACTAACAAAACATGAGAAACACTTCTATGCAAGGTAATCTTAGTCTCTATCTCCCAGAGAAGTTCTCTCTTCTTCTGACTTTTTTTTTCTGTGCAGCTACAGGCTTCAGCTGCCTTTGAAAAAGTCTAACCTGGTTCTTGTCTGTGCCAAGTGAGGACACTTTTATAGGCTTCCAGCCCTCTTATGTAATCCTTCCCTCTTCTGGGTAAATAATGTCAAAAACCTCATACATAATCTAACCACAACCACTGGGGGAAAGCCAGGAGCATTTTGGGCATTTTCTAAATCATTAAAATATCCCTGCACTGCCAGTTATTTTGATGACAGTCTTATCAGTTTAAGGGAGTTGATTAGTAACAATTTCTATGAAGCACACATCCTTTTCCACCCGCATGCCCAGGCTGCACCTGAGTTTTTCTTTGACAGAGAAATCACATTGGGTTTGGAGCCAAGTTTTCCCTCACCTCCCAGCAAGCCTAGTGCTAGCCACCAGGGATGTAATGGCCCAGAGAATGGGTGTTGGTTTCCATGTTTTAATAACACCACCCAGAGGAGATAAGAGCGATCTCAGCCTTCTGGAATGTGCAATATTCCAGCAACTATTATGTATTATTTTAAATTTATGTACACACACATGGATATAAATGGCATAACATTGCAGCAATCTACCATATATGTGTGTGTATGTGTGTGTGTCCAGACACATATGCACACACATGGATCAGTTCACCAGCCAATATCCAATAGTGAAGAAAAAGGGGGTGTATGTTTGTATTGGGCTGCTTAAAATTCTGACCATAAACCACAGAAAAAAAACTCCTCCACAGATAGTATCCTTTTAATCCAGGAGTTTGCATTTAAAATAGATTTTTTTCTTAAATCCCTACACTGCTGTGAGAACTTGGAGAGGAGTTGAAATGCTGTCCTTACCACACCCTTCTTGCAAGAGAATTACAAACTAGGTTTAATTCTCCATTCTATTATTATGAAGATTAAATCGAAAATCTGGGAATTTTCGTCAGCTGAGGACAGTTTGTATTAATCGTTATAAGCTGTATTGATTCAAAACCATACACTATGCAACAATGATTTCAGGGGTATGAATTTAAGGGGTTATTTTTCATCATCTAGACTGTTTCAAATATGTTAATTCATATTTCTGGGTTTAATGCCTGCAGTTTCTTCCAAGATTTTCTACATTTTCATGATAGTAAAATTCCACTAATTTCCTACTTGGAAACCAAGTAAATGTTATGTTGTTCTGGCTCTTTTATAGGTGCTTAATTCCACCAGCATGTTATCACAAAGCTGTTTGACTCATTAGTAACAATAGGGAGGAGGAAATAAACACATTTCATTTGGAAAGAGAAACAGAAATTCCAGCAGTGGTCATACATTTGAGCTGCTGCCAGTAGGAAATACTGAGGTTGCAAAACACAGTGTTTTCCCAGCTTGTGAATAAAGTTGAGAATTGAGGGGCTTTTATAAACGTTCCGTTTTGACCTTAATTATTAATCAGCTGAAGTTAAAATGTTTCATTTGGACTGTTATAGCTGCACAGTATATGGATACAAGATGGAGTAAGAGGGTCAGTACTGAGAGAAGCATTCCAGGCTTGCTGAAACCGTTCAGCAATATTTTCCCATGAAAATTCCAACACAATATGTTTATGTTTCACTTCATCAGCATTTTTCCAGCAAGCCTGTCTCTAACAAAAACCATTTCCCTAGACTTCTCCATGGAAGAAAATTAGATGTCAAAGTGTCAGTCCTGAAGGCAAGACTCTGCAGTACACAGATTTTGAACCCACTTACAATTACAGATCGCGCCCTAAACTGTGGCAGCATGATGTGTGGGAATTGCTGTGTTTTCCCAGAAAGCTTCTTTCAAGGGAATACAATACAAGCCTGTGGAAAGCGGGGAGTGACGGCAGAGATGGACTGACATCCTGAGGCTAGGACCAACTCTTACTCCATGGACCACTTGACCCACTCAATCAAGGGAATGTCAGACATTCCCCAAGATGAGAGTGCCCTCAGGACACAGTCCAACCCAGCACTGCAGCACCAACAGTCCACATGGCTCCTCTGTCCTGCCTTCCCCTGGCTCACAAACCAGGGCAACCAGAGGCAGAGCAGGCCATGGGCCTCTGGCAGCAGGCAGCCAGGAACACCCTGTGAAGGAACAGCAGGATGGGGATGACCAGTCTGACCAAGGGTGCTGAGCCCAGCAGCAGCAGGAAGTGATGCCCCAGCAATCCACACATCTGCACCCTCTGCCCACAATTACTTTGGGTTGAAGGATGTTGTCTCTAGGAAGAATACATTCTTGCAGGAGGGGACATGCCACAAAGGAGCTACCCAGTGGCCACCAGCCACCTGCTTTTCTGGGTCTGTGTGTCTTAACAGCACATTCAGGGTGTACAGGTCTCTCCCCTCTGTCTCTAATGCTATGTTACTGCTCAGACTAAATTTCTGCAGTTGAAACATGGTGATGATCTGAGTCTCTAAGAGCATCATGTACCACAGTGCTCCCATGGATGGTGTTATGCCAAGACAGGCAAAGCTCACAGGGAAGCTACACCTTAACATAAAAGTGTTGAGACCAAACAGAGGTTTTTCACTAAGAGTTTAAATAATGCAAAGGGTGTTGTTTGCTGTCCAAAACCATTGTTTTGGACAAAAGAACTGGGGCACAGCCATGTTTTATCTGCTCCTTCCATGGGCTCCTGAGGTGCTCACCCAAGGGGAGTCATTCCAAGGAAAGGGCAATAGGAAACCACAAGGGAACAGGACCAAGAACAAGGACAGCTCTGCTTCTGAACAAACTCCTTTGTCAGGTGTAGCAAATTACTTTCTTCTTCCTCCAAAGCCACTTCTTGGAAGCCAGCCCTCTCCTTCTTCCTGGTGTTTCAATGCCTCCATTTATCCACAGTGGGATGTTCTCTAGCAGGGTCATTTTCCCTGCCATGACCCTTACTATGCTTACTATGAAAGAGAAGCAATTTGTCTCCTAGGAACATCCCCAGCATTCAGGACTTTCCCTTATTTCCTGGAGCTCCTGGAAAAGTCCACAGCCTCCCCACATGACTGAGACTCTGTCTTCCTATCTTGGAAAAACTGTAGCTCCTTTGTCCTTGGGATTTTCCATTAAACAAGTGAATATCTTGGATAAATTTTTATATTGTTACTCTGTTGACTTAACTCTTTATCTTGCTATTTCCCAATTCTTCTGCCTATATAGATAAATTCTCTTCAAAACAAGTGGATTTTGTGCCTGACTTGAACAATAGCTGTTTGGTCTTGATGCTAATCAGATGAAGTCAGATTATTAGCACTACAAATTAAATGACTTTGCAAGAGTCCAATTACATTAATATTCCAATTCCAGCAACACAGTGATGCCCCTGCTTGCTTTGCAGGGACACTTCATGAACACAGTCAGACATATGACAATGGAAACTTTATGTTCAGTAGCATCTGTTATATGAAATACAAGTGGTCCTAACAGGCAGGTGGATTGCAGTATCTGGAGAGAGAAGTTTTTCACCTCCTTCTTTTGTTTCCAGAACATGCTGGTACTTTCCAGTACTTTGAACCAAAGGCATGAAACATACCAGAAAGGAATATTAATTATGATGATAAAACATGCAGAGTGTGGCACAGAAAGATGTTGGCTTCCTAGGATATAAATCCATGCAAAACCACTCTGTGAAGCTACGCTGCAGTCTGACAATGTGTTCCTCTGCTCACACACAGCACCTTTGATTTCATCAGCAATCAAAGACGAGGAAGTCTCTATTCCAAGCAAGGTAGGTTTTTTTGGAGAGAGACAAAACAAACAAACCAACAAAGAAACAAAACAAAAGCACCTTCTCCTCACATTTGACATTGCAGCTGGCATTGCCATCACAGTCATATGCAAGAGGTGACTTTGTCTATTTTGCACAGTCAGATGTTTATCATCCTGTGGAAAGCAAACATTAATTCTTATTTCAAAAGTATAACTCCATTTCCTAAGGAAACAAGACAACACAGCCAGAGGTTGCATGTACCTCTGTGTTCTTATGATCCCCTGCCCTAATGCACAAGAGTGGATTTTAAGTCAGTTTTAACCAATTTTAAAGCTAGTTTTAACCAAACTGACAGAAGGTGGCTTACGTTCAAAAGCCACTTCAAAATAGTATATCCTTACATAATTCATAAACATACACATCTGAGGAGAGGATAGACCTTCACTGCCCCTGCTAAGGAAGAGAACACAGTATGAACTCAGCCTTTATTTTACACCAGAGACTGCTGCCCAGCAGCTCAGTCTAAAGGTACACAAACATGGTTTCCTTGCCTCTGGTGCTCACCAAATCCCCTGTACTCTCCAGACAACCTGTGTGTGTGTGTGTGTGTGCAAGAGTAAATAAAGCAGCACAAATATTTAATACAGGTAGCCTCTCCTATAGCAACAGATAAAACAAAGTTGCTTTCCTACAGTGACTCCCAGCCCCAGACTGCAACCTCTCACTGCCTGAGATCTGTGCTGCCCTGAACATGCCACAGGTTTTGGAGCAAAAAGGAAAGAAGAAAGCTTCTTCCTTTCTCTTGCTGAGTGTGTTTGCTTGAGTAGCTTTTCTCTGCCCAGCCACTGATTTTTATCACATTTTGAAAGAGTTAATCTGAGACTTCTATCCTTCTCTGAATTTGTCTGAAACTGAAGGAATTTGGTTTATGAGGAGAGGACAGGCAGATGGATTGAGAGAGGCACTACATGGTCCCAGCACTTTCAGCAACTACACTAAAGTCCTAAGGACAAGTTCCCCCAAGAGTTGGATACTGCTCCTTCCCCTGCCCTGAAAACTGAAACAAAACATTGGATGTGATATAAAATTTTGCACTGCCTCTATTTTCCCTATGATTGTGAGGACCCCATTTTGAAGTGACCTCAATTTTCACTTAATTAGTAACCTACTTTGCTGTTCCTTAGAACATTTTTAGCTAATTCCTAGGGATTTTGCCCAATTGTGTTTTTTCTTTTCAGAATGAAACAAGCATTGCTTTAAGGAAGACGCTTCCTCTTTTGACAAAAATGGCAGTAGTACTAATAATAAATTAAACACACAATCCCCAAAATTTTAAAGATTAACTGTGGAGAGTCAAGCAATAGAAGTGTTTGAAGTGGCCCTAAAAATCCTTGCATTGAGAACGTCTTAATCCACATAGTAAGAGAAGACTGAAACAATACTTTTTGGAGTAGTAACTTAGTCTTCAGCAAAGTTTTCTTCCACATAAAACACCACAGCACTGCAGGCTGCCAGTCTGGTCATGTCAAAGAGCAGTCACCCAACAGCTTGGTTTCTAATCTTATAAGTTATCTGAAGTTATCCAAGGAAGGTTCAAAGGGCAGCTTTGCCAGACGAAATCTCCAACTTGAATGCTGCTTGGTCTCCTAGGAATGGAAAGAGCTTTTTAAAAAATTAATCATGGATATTGTTTGCTAGTGCAGTGAAGAATGCATTACCTCAACCACTACCATGTCTCATTTCAAGATGATCCATGATTTTATCCAGAGGGTTTTTTTGGGGAAAAACCATATGAATATTGCATCTACATTTGGACAGACAAGCCTAAAATTTTGAGTCTCTTCATCTGCCTTAGATCAACAGAATTCCTCTGTGTATTTTTACATCAATTCTTTCCAGCAGTAAAAACTTTAGGTTCAACTTCAGAGGAAACTCCCTGCACACATCTGTACACACAGAGCCCTACACAGAGCACATATACAGAAATTTGGAACTGAAAATTCACATGACATCATTTACATGCTTTTTCTGCTGCCACAAGAGGCCAGTGATTGTGTAAATTCCAGTCTTCAGCATTTCACCCCCAGTGCACTGCCATGGCTCACAGGCACATCTGCCAGACACCATCTGGAGGCTAAAAATTATAACTACAGATCAGCTGCCAGGACACCCCAAGACCTCTGACAGGAGCCAGTCATATTTTAATATTAACAAATATCAAAACTCAACTGTTTCTTCCCTCAACATTCACTGCAAGTGTGTCTGGCTACAAACTAAGGCAGGAATGTCCCATGCACTTGCACTGCCAAAGGGGCTATTGGATGGGGCATGTTGATATATTAATATATCTAAATAAATATATATTCGTATATTATCACATCAACATTATAATATGTAATGTATTAACATATTAATATATTTATTAGTATAGGATGGGGTATATTAACAACACTACTCAGAGCCCTTATCCTTGTGGCTGAACAGGTTATTTGGGAGAGGAGGTAGAAGAAAAGAGATCAGCTTTTGTATAGACACCTAATCTTCAGAAATGCTCAGCACCAAATGCCTCCTGTTGTCACTTCTGGACAACCTGAGCAAGAACACCATTCTCACCGCATAGTAAGCAGCAACCTATTTCAGCCACTAGCCCTGGTAAAGCTCAGGATATCCAAGATGCCAAATCACAATGTTAAAAGGTCTGTTTTGAAAGGTTTTTGCAATCTTAGCACTGGAGCTTGTAACTACAGTGAGGGACTTGCTACAGTAAGAGGCACCCAAAAGGGTCCTAGGAGAGAGCCAATCATCCTCTGAAACTACTTCAGAAAAATACCCTGGGGAGGAACTTTTCATGAGCACAAAGAGAAGCATTAAATTTTTATTAGCATCAGTTCAGGCCAAATAAAGCAGGCTTCCCAAATACATGGTGATAAAACATTTACACTACATCACTGGGTTTTCTTCCAAAACCAGAAAAGCATTTAGAAGAGAAATGGCACTTAGAATATTCAGCACTGTTTCATGATCTGGAAGCTGCCTGAGGGTCTTCAACATTTTCAGACCCATTCCTATCTTACAGGAATGAAAGAAAAACAAGAGGTGGGCAAAACCTTGGGTGGGTAAAAAATCAGGAACAGGCAAGGTAAAAGAAAGGGAAGAGTATTTGTAACGCACGCATCTGCTGTCAGTATAAGGATGTATCTCATCTTTCCATCACTTCCCACGTGTCAGCAGAGTGGAGGGAGTGCTATATAAAGATCCAGAGACATTACCCCAGCTCCTGAGAGCTGCACAGCACCAACTGCCAGCACACTGGCGCTGTTCCCCTGCCACCTCCTTCATAGCCGCTCTGCCGCCTTCATTGCTCACAGAAAGATTCTCCCTGCAAAGGAGGAAGATGTAGTCCTCGAGGAACCAAAATTAGGTGGCTTGTAAGGATGTTTCTAAATTATCAAGAAAATTTAAAAAGGAATTGCTATTTTTTTTCCCATCATGAACAAGCTCGTTATCTGCACTGTTACAACCTTAGATCTCCTGCACATATTATTTACTGGCTGTCAAGAGTCACGACTCTTGAAAATAAATTTTAAAAGAGCATTAAGGCCACATTGCAACAAGGGATTTAAGTAACTGACAATTTCCTTTTGTTTCAAAAAGAATATTCAGCCTCTTAATTGTACACATCTGTTCAGTGAGCAGGAAGCAGTGGTGCAGAGTCGTGTTTGTGTGCTTCATGACTACATGACAACAAATGCCTTGGAGTCAATAACCTCTGAAAATCACACAAACTGCAAACCAAGTTAACACAGATGATCTTGACACAGCACAGAATCACTGGATTTTCAGGCAGCTGCCTTGGAGCTTGTCTGTTTGAATAAATGGGTCAATATTGATATTTTGTGCACAAGGTTTTAATGTGGAGCTTTCAAGCTCAATAATGGTTTTATGTTCACTGAGGTCTCTTTGGCCGTTACCCCACTCTTCACAGTTAAATATGCCTTATACATGTGGGCAAAACATGTAAAATGGCAGCAAAAATATAGGCTTTCATGCTCAAAACCTGTTTTACATCAGGAAGAAGATAACTGCAGTGATTTTGTTGATGAGGACAAGAAGATGAATTGGGTACTCATCCCTGGTTCCTGTTAACCTTACCATGGGTAACAATTTAGTCTACATAAAAGCAAGGCCAAAGAGCTGTAAAATATCTTCTGGATAAGAATGTCTATGGATCACACTTCGTACTAGAGGGAACTGAGTCCTTCGTGTCTGCAACTGCCTTCCCCCACCCTCTGCATCTATAAATAAAATGGAAAAAAAGCATATTAACATTTTCTTTCCTCTTCCTTCCCAGTCTCAAGGATCATCACACCCAGATAAATCAAGAACTCCAAGCTGGACTGTAGTTTTATACAAAATATATAATACAACAGATCTTCTGTGGTGCAACTAGTTCCAAGAAGAAGCAGATGTACCTTGTGATTATTAATCTATTCTAACATTTTTGAAAGGAAGACATGGGGAGAGAGATATTGGTATGTATGGCAAGCACTGACTAATATTTAAAACCTTTGGCATTACCATATGTTCCTGGAAATAACTGCCAATGCTATTAGTTCCTGTCATTGATGACAGCATATAAATGACTATCTAATCTGCATATACAATTAAATAATTAGATACCATATGTAACAGCAGTTATTTATAGGTGCGAAATCAGAGAAAAAGTTCAAACTCCGTTTTTATAATACATGTTCTCACAAATCAGATTCTCTTGACCATAGATACAGATCTTCATTACTGAGTGCCCTATCTTAGATTAAAAAAAAAATTTAAAAATCACAATTAATACCTCATAGTATTGACTTTCCCCTGATGCCCTGATTCAGTAATGCTTGCATCGAGCTTGCTGGCAGGATGTTATAGTTGCTGTCCA
Source organism: Toxostoma redivivum (assembly GCA_013397375.1). Taxonomy (NCBI): domain Eukaryota; kingdom Metazoa; phylum Chordata; class Aves; order Passeriformes; family Mimidae; genus Toxostoma; species Toxostoma redivivum. Next base: position 564,432 of record VXBI01006938.1, on the reverse strand, counting down.
CAAAAGGCCTGTCAACTTGTGGAGCTCACTATGAACAAAACGAGCCAGGGAAAAACACATCCCACTGAAGGTCTGTCCAGTGCACTCAATGAAAGCTTGATCTATTCTTATGAGCAGCTGACCTAGATTCTCTGCTTGAATGAGAGCATTTCCCAGCACCAAGGCTGCTCAGAGTCAGAAATTCATGTATCACTTATCATGAGAGACGGGGAAAATAAGGAAGAGGATATAATCTTGAGGAAAAGTGATGGCATCTGTTTGCATAAAAACTTTATCCATATCCCCACAGAGCATTCCCCGACACACTTCTGCTCTAATATTGGAATCTGGAAAGGGCTACAGCCCTGCTTACTGCACACATGGCAGGCCAGGCAGGCACAGCTCTGTGAAGAGGCTGAGATGTGCCAAAGCTGTGGAGGACACGACTGCACAGCAGGGTGGCCAGCCTGCTGCTCCAGAGCCACCTGCAGCTTTCCGGCAGCTCAGAGGCAGCTCCTGCCGGCAGCGAGGCTATGCTGGATCAAGGACTGCTGGTTCACATCCAGCCAGGAGGAAATGAACCAGGGAGGGCTGCTGAGCCCTACACTGCCAGGTCGTGGTGGGATCCAGCTGCAGACTCAGCACATCTATCACCCCTGGGAAGCTAGGGAGGCCTCAATAAGGCAATTCCATGTCCTGCTGGTGAGCCATCTCCTTCTACCCATTCTCCAACACATGGGAAGCACATCCCATGGCACTTAATAATGTAAAGATAGTGGTAGGCTCAGGGGGACAGAAAGATGGGTCAGCCCTGCAGAGACGACCTTTTCATCTGGCCTCTGCTGCTGATTCACTTTGTCCTCATCTCCCTGAGATCCTATCAGGCCCCTCCATATGCCCATCTCAGTAATCTTGCATATTAACCAATAATACTCGAAAAAGCAGTGATCTCTGAGGATGATTTCCAGGAAATCCAAGGATGTCTATCACTGTGAGGGATGCTACCTTGATACCAGCCCTTGATGGCAGCTGTCACTGTTGTCACTGATGCTGAGACGCCCACAGAGAACAGTTCCAGGTCCGGGTCTGAGCAATATCCACTCAGAAGGGACAAGAAGGAGCTGGCAGACAGGGATGGCTCTCTCATATGCCCCAAGCTACAGCTCCTGCCCTAGGGCTGTGCTGCAGCCCTGGCCACAAGGACAAGGACAGAACAGACAGAACTGAGTCTGTGGGGTGGGCAGGAGTTGGGCAGTCAAGCATCATTTCCTTCAATACCAAAATGTTTCAATCTGTGCCACAGAAGAAGACAGAAAGCTAAACTCACATACACAAATTCAGGTCCACAGATTACAGAGATATCCTACCCATTTTCCAGATATGAACATCCCAGACTGAGGCTGCAGAAGAGGATTTCTGCTCATGTGGACCCTCACTGACTACCACACAGGTGCAATTTACACATCCAGCCCACAAAGAAGGCAAGTGACTGCTGTGGGCCATGCTGCCAGTGAGCATTTTCCCAGCCCCTCTGCTCTGAAACCTCCAGAGGGGCCACCAAGAATCACAGAATCATGGAATATGCTGAGTTGGAAGGGACCCTCCAAGGAATCCAGCTCCTGGCCCTGCACAAGACATCCCCAAGGGTCATACCATATGCCTGAGAGTATTGTCCAAAGAAGAGACTGTAAAAGTTGTTTGACCACCTCTCAATTCAGATCTAGTTCAGCAAATGCAAATACTCTGTCAGGCAATGGGTTTTCCTCACCAACTTTTTTTTTTTTGCACGTGGGCAACATGCAAACTAGGTCAGTATTATTCCTACCAAAACACTTGCTGTGGGTGTTATTTTTAGGAAAGCATGTGATTGTCTGACTTTTATTTATGAGCAGAAAGATCCACTGTATATTTTCCTGTCTGTCTTGTTTGGGGTGGTTTATTTTTTTAGTTCTTTGGGTAGGTTGCTGAGATCTTGGGCCTCTTTTTGAAAGGCAAATTCAGACTATTGAGAGACCTTGCAGGTCAAATGCCTTGGCAGTCAGTGAAACAAAGCACAGGAAGCAGTGAGCAAATGAAACCAGACAAGAGCACGGAGAGAATATGAAAAAGCAAGATAGTGACACAGGTAACAAGGGAGGAGGATATGGAGCAGAAAAGATGCCAGAGGTTATGGGAGATAGGGAATTAGGCAGAGTTGGATGGATAATAGAAAACACATATCTTCACAACTCCTGAAAGGGTATACCGAAGACCTCAACAATACAACAAAAGTCAGCAGGAGAGGCCATTCAGTGAACAGAAAACTTGTCCAGAGATTCAGGTTTATTTTCTAAGAGCTCTTCTTACCACCTCAGCACAAACAAAACAAGTCATAAACAAAATCCTGCACCAGCTTTTCATTCAGTAGGTTAGTGGTCACAACCTTGACAGATATCCATCAGACAAACAAGCCAGGGGAAAGGGCCCCTATAGCCAGGTCCATATGTCTACTTGCCTGGCTTTCATCTGGGTAGTCCAGAGTTTTTGTCCAGTGCTTAAGTCATCAGACTATCCAAGTTCTGAGGAGGTGAGTCCTTCCACTAACTGCATGGCCAGTGTGAAGAAGTGTACATCTCTGTGGGTAATCCAGATTGTTTTCATAAGCAGAAAAAAGACACAGAAGTAGGCAGTGTCCTTCCTCTCAAGTGAATGCAGATATCTAAAATAGGCCTGTCAATAGGCCTAAAATAGGCACTTCACACCAGCAGTGGCTCATTCGCTTCATCAGCAGCAAAAAGAATTTAGAATGAGTAGCTCGGGCACTGATATGTATATGTCCAAACAGATGAACCACAGCCTAAATTTCCAGAAATTAATGACAGCAAAGAATGTCAGGAACTCATCTTCAGGCCTAAGGGTCTTCTATCTTTCCATTCACATGAAAAAGCCAGATGTATATGATCTGTGAGGCCATGGGGTCAGCTGTATGGCTGATGACTCATGGCCGTTAGGGGCTGCAGATTGTGCAATGGAACAAACAAAAGTTGCTTGCTAGGGTGAGTCACCTCAGCAGGAGGGAAGTTCCACATAGAATCCTCTTTACCCACCTCCCTAGAATACCACCAGCAGCCCAGAGTTTCTGTACAGCTGGGAAACACCTCTGGTTCTTGGTTTCAAAGCTGCACAAGAAACATCAGAATGTGCTGCTGAGAGGCTGAAAGCATGAGGACAATCTTTTCCTGACACAGAAAAAGGGAAGAGGTTGAGCTGGCTGGGAGAGTCTGGTGTTTGCTGACACGTTTTCTGCCTCTGTCTCTTGCCCAAGACCTGCTGCCCCAGAATAAGGGCCCTTTTGGGGTCTCAGGTGCCTCTTCGGCAATCCACCAACACATTGCTGACACTAAAATTCATTAAAGTTGCTTTTGTCTGTCCTTTGAAATTGATCTCAAGCCCTGAAGCTCCCATCCCAAACATCCTGCCTCCCTCAGGTAACAACTGATACTATCCAGGTACCTGCAAAATGAAATAAGAACTTCAAAAGAAACAACACAGGCAAAGACAACTGGAGCAGATCCAACTCACCTTCCAAAGTCCAAATAATATTTCTTTCTCCAGCAAGACCATGCTGCCACAGAGCATCAAGTATAGCCTGCAGATGGAGTTACACAAACTACATCTTCTATGCAGGGCAGCAACAGCAGTTTCTCCTGCAAACAGAAGCAGCATAAATGAACAGGGAAAGAGAAAGCCCTGTTACACATGGCATAGCATGGGAACTCAACTCTGTGTCTAAGACACAGAGAGGAAAAATGATACTCAGGGATGCTCAGGGGTGTTTTAAGAACATGGGACATATTCTGAAAGCTGGAATGGCCTGGTTGATACAAGCTGGCTGGAGGGTTAGCCATGCTTCACTACCTCATCATCTAACATTGATATGCTACATATTTCTAATATTACTCTCAGGGAAACCACTGGTTTGGGACAAGCATTATGAAGACAGCTTTTTACACCCCAAATTTTCCAATTTTTTTTCCATCTCTCATGTAATACACACAGATGACTTCTGGTATCAATAACCTGCAATGGCTAGTATGCAATGTTGCACTGAATTTTCTTAACCATATTTTGGGGTGATCAGTTAATCCACATATGCTTCATCAGTCACTGACACATGCATTCTCTATCATATTGTCTAAACCAGCAAGCTAATACTGCCTTGAAAAAGAACTGAAAGCAGCAATTACTCACTGCACTCATTAGCAGCAAAAACAGATTTCCAGCCATTTAAGTAACACTCCCGAAATTACGCAGTTAGAGATCGGTGCCAGAGTCCTGTTTAGCTCAAGAGCCTTTTGTAACAACAACAACAAACAATAGCTTCTTCTTCATTTATCTGGCTTCCCTTAAGAGGAAGAACTCATATTACAAAGGAAGGGGTACATAATCATGTTTTACTAGCTCAAGGAACACGGGACTTTCATAAGGGCCTTAGAAATTTCAGTATTCACAACACCCATGAAAGTTATGAGTAGCCCAAAGGAAAACAGTCTGATCTTGGTAACAGTAGAAGTACTAATAAGTGCAGGACAATAGTCACAGGCCAACAAAAAGCAGAAGGAAAGGCGTAATGGGAGCTGGGTTATCATCTGTGCTGTAACAGGAGAGCTGGTGCAGGCCTGTTCTGTATCCCACCAGCACCATGCATGATGTCTCTGATGGTCACAGAGCCACCCCAGAAGCTGGGGGTGTTGCAGAGGTGAGAAATGCAACTCCTCTATTCTTGCTTGACAGAAAACACCAGTTGTCTCCTCCTCTCACCAAAGTGATGTTTCCCTCACTGCTACCTTTCCTTGTGGGAATGTTCATGTGTCATTCCAGTGCTGCTGCGAGAACAAGTTCAAAATCTCATCAGACTTATTCTTTAAATATACCTTTTTTCTTTGTTTTTATTTTTTACAAGCATGAAATGAAGACATTGGGTCTTCTCCAGAGAGGGTAATTATTTATTAAAAAAGGCCTGCCAGCACCATGAATTTTACATGACAGAAGCTCCATCCCACAACATATTTAAACCTCTCCACATTAGTCATCAGAGCTCTGATCCTTCAGCCAGAAGATGTGGCACATCCTACCAGGAGTCTTGGCACAGGGTCTAACTAGTGCTGTTCACAGGCCTATCCCTTCTCCCTACTGACCACCCCTGAAACACAGCCTGCCCTGGAGCATTGCCTTGGAGGAGACAAATCTGCTGCATCAGCTCCTGCCTGCAATGTATCCCACTGAAATGCCCTCCAACTCAGACTGTTTGGAACACACAGATGTGAGCAGAGATTTGGCAGGTCTAGCAGAGCATCCTATCTGCTGCAAGGCTTCTGGAGGTCACAGATAAGCAAACCCAAGCAAGGGCAACACTGGGGGCATAGATATACAAGCAAAACAAGACAGGCAGCAGATCAGACATGTCTTCCCATGATTTTGCATCTGGTGCAGAACTCAGTTAATGACTGTGGAGTTTTGCTTGGTAATGAGTGTTCAGAAAGCCCAGATATTACAATGAATGAAACTTATTCAATTTTCAATTAGCTATGGAAGATTAGCTTGGTTGGGGATTAACCAGACACTCTCTCCCCATAGCAACCACAGCTACAGCACCACAGCACCACACACGGAACACAAGCCTCTGGGCTGTGCCCCACATTCACCCCAGCAGGTTAAAGTTGCCCCCACTCAGAAACTGGCAGGCTTCTTACAATCCTTTCACCTGTAAAAGACCTGAATAAGTTCTTATCCCCCAAATACTGTATAGCCTGTACAAGCCAGGTTCTGTTTTATCTAGGTTACCCCATCCCACATTTTCTTCAATAGCTGAAAGCTGATGATATTTACATGAACGAGACAGCACTGAAACAAGAACACACCACGTAGCCTGTAAAAGCTGTCCCAAGCACTAGGCAGCTGGTGTGCTGACACCGTTGTCTATGTGCTGAGTAACGATGTCTCACTATTTCTTTGTGCTCCCTTACCCATCTCTTCCCATCTGTTTTTCCTTGGCATCCATTTGGATCATATGCTGCTCAAAGCAGGGCTTTCTGTTAGCACCTAGGAGATAATCTGTGACAGGGCACTGCAAAAATCAGTCTAATTGATTCATGTGAGTAATTAGTGAACTGGAGTTGACGCTTCACCAAGGGCATGTGTATGAATGGGTTAAGCATGGTGTGTCTGGATGGAAAACGTGACTCATAAGTGTTACTAATGTTATTCTTTCTCGTGTCCATAACCCTAAGTAAGAAATGGGAGAAATGTAGTGGGTAGAAAAAGACAGTGGGCTGGTGGGCAAGTATCTCTCAAATACAACTGCACTGAATTACGAGTACATAGATCAGATGCTGAGAAGAGTAGAGCATTTGCTACTCCTACACACGGCCCTATTTCTTTTCTTACAGCTATTAACTTTTCATGATTCTCCATTCTGTTTTTGCTTCATCTTTCACATACATAGCCCAAGACTTGGATCTCATCTTCATGTATCCCAGTTACTTCCCGGCATGTCATGTGCACCCACAGCTACACCCACAAATTGAGGCATCTCTTTCTCTGCCTTCTGTACATGATGATAGTGCAACTACACTGGTCACCAGGACAACAGTCACAGCCTGTCAAACTGATAAGAAGTTGGTTGGTTGGGTTCACGCTCTGAAAGAGAGCAAGACAGGAGCAATAAATGTAATACACAGCAGTGAACTGCAAATGACATTTGGTTTTCCCCTTAGGGAGCTGAAATGAGAACGAACATGAGAGTAACAAAGAAAGAAGAGAGTCTGAAGAGGCATGCTATTTAACTTTTAAAGCTCCTTAGTTAATAGGAAATGGGAATTTTCCTGTATAAGACACAGGATTGGAGCTCAGATGTGGGGCCATCTCAGCCTTCTCATGAAAAGGCAGAGGTTTTGAGCCCACATTGTCCCAAATTTTCAAAAAGTGACCAAAGCTACTGGCATGCCAATGAGCTCAGAAGTTGTCACTACCAGACACCAAAGTAGGGGGCAACTAAAGGAAATCAGCATTTACATTGCTAGAACTGCCCTTCACTAACAGCAGACAGGACTACTATAGGACTCTGCTACCTCAGGCCAGCACCCAACATGTCTCTTGTCTGGATCTGAACCCACTGCAGGAGGAGGACGCTATCTCTTCCCCCAAAACAGCCCCACCAAACATGCCGAGCTGAATACAGAACTGGGGCATGCCATTCAAGAAAACTATTTTGCCAAACAGGCATTTAGTAGTTATGAAAGTCAAGTTGTATATTCAAACTTTTGAATTCTGTCAAAGCTCAGGAAAGCACAGAATTGGTGTCTCTCACATTCAGTCTTACAACTTTAAGGTCCACAGTCTGACCATTTTGTCAGTGCAGAATTAGATATGAAAGACAGTCTGAAAAGAAAACCAGTTGTACTCAAAGTGGTCTATTTTATCATGCTATCTATAGGCTATGGCAAGAGTAATTTATCAAAGTGGTAAAGCCTTGTCACAACAAAAAGGAATTGCACATATCCAGGTGAAGTACAAGAACTTTGGTAACACTATCCCTCTGAAACTGATAAGAAACACTCTCCTGTCTCTTTAAGAGATACTCATGGGCACAGCAGGGCTTCAACCAAAGCAAGACTGGTGTTAGCTGTGTTCAAAACAAGGTCTGAAAATCCAGGTCACACTGGTCAAACTGTAATCCAAATGGGAAGAGGAAAGCAATACAAATACTGGCAGAAAACAGCTGGTGATAAAGGGGTAGGTGATGGTTAAAAGTCTCTTCCTGACCTTTGCTCCTCACTCCTTGATAAACACAGATGAAGAACTTGAATATCTGTATCCCGTCTCTCATGTGGTGCCTCAGCATTCAGAACCCTTCTCCTGTATATAAGGGAGAGGGGAACTTCAATCCAGCTGCACAAATATCTCTGTTTCGCCTCGGGATGAGATACACACTATGGTCCAACACATTCAAGGCCTTTCTAAGCACAACAAACCAATGCCAAGAAACAGAAAAATGTCATCAAGGCCATATAGTTTGGTTTCTTGCCTTTGTTTTGCATCTCGCTCAAAATGGGCAGGCATAGTGCAGGGAGACAAAGAGGCCTTTCTCAGCAAGCAACGTGGCGTGCACTCCTGGGTCACCTCAGGCAGTTGTCTGCCTGCCCAGTGCCCTTTACCCTGTTTAGATTGTAGCTGCTTCCTTTTAGTATCAAGATGTGGATATTTAATGCATGCTCACCTTTGTCCCCAGCCACACACTGTTTCTGCTTAGCTAATGCTTTTCTTGGCAGGCTCAGCCAGGCAAGTCAGAGTTCAGTTTGCACCCCAATCAGCTGAGGCACAGATGACTGGCTCTGGGAAATGCTGCAGAGGCACGGCCAAAATGAACTGAAGTCGCTTACAAGGAGCTGGAAATTACCCTGTGCTGGTACTCAGCCAGTTTGATTCTGGCCCATGACTGGGCATCCAGCCACAGCCAAAGGACAAATCAAAATAAACAAACCAGAAGTTTCTTCTAGGGACATATTATAAAGCAATTTTCAAAGCAGGATTTAAGAACAAAATACTGTCTGTCCATGCCTTAGCAGCATGGATAGCACAGTGACAGACCCTCAAAAAAGCTTTAAGTGCAGTGAGTGCCAGTGGGAAATGGACAAGATAAAAGACACAGAACACAAGTTAACACATACACGGCTTTTCACAGCTCTGGCACAGCTCTCCCATGCAAGCAATGCATGCCAAGCTTACAAAAGTGGTCAGAGCAAATGGCTGAAGCTTAGCTGGTCCTGAGTACAGGCTTAAGACTGGATTTGTTTTATCTGATATTTTTATGTATTTGTTGAGAAGCAGTCATCAGTTATCAGTTATGAAAGATATTGCTGTGGGAAACCCATGACTATAACTCTCCTTTGATTCATGTATTCTCATTAGCAGGTCTTAGGAAGAATATATTGCACAGCCTTTTGTGCAATAGCCCTGTGCAGAGTCCACAGATATAGAGTGACAGACCTCCCCAACACTCATCATGTCTCCCAAAGATCTCTCAGGAGATATACTGAGATAGGTCAGAAACAGTCTGGGAAACACAACACTTTTGCAGATCTGGAGCATGATAGCTAAACAGGCAAAAATCAGGTGAATCTGCCACAGCCCAAAGTCAGCTACAGAGCTGCCTTTAAGACCTTTGCTAAGGTAAAAGAAGTCCTGAGTAGCTTACTCTATAGCAGGTTTCTACTGACTCTCAAGCAACCTGGCCAGCAGGCTGGGACTTGGCAGCCCACCACTACTTTGCCTGATTCCCTGCTGCTCCAGGATGTGAGTGAGCTGTGAGCAATCTGCCTGCAAACATCCCAGCACATGCCTCCTGAGCACCAGAGCTAGCACAGAGCTGGACAAGGTGCAGGGGACAAGCTATTTGCCCTCCTGCCCACCCAAATGTTTCTCAGGGTGCAGAACTCAGTAACTCAGGACTCTCTGCAAAGTAACTCAGTGGGACTCCATCACAATTGTGAGAGAAGAAATTTCAGGCTTCATCTGTATGACTCAGCTGTTTACTGTAAGTCTCTGTGGGAGCAGCAGTGGCACTGAGATTCACGATTCATTATCTATAAAATAAAAAGAAGTTTTATCAAATGTCTACTAGTAAACATCCTTCAGAGCACAGACCCACACAGAGACTTAGCCTCAAAGCAGATAAACTAAGCTACAAAACCCCTTGTCACAGTACTTTTTGTCTCAGTGCACCCCGGGGGCAGGGGGGTGCAGGGGAATCAAGCAGGGAAAGTAAAGGCTTTCTTTAGCCATATGAGGGGCAACCAATCAAAAGAACTGGATATCTACTTACAAAAAATAACCATTTATAAGCATATGTCTTTGAAGACAGAAGTATTATATCCATAATCAGGGATAAGTGCACAAAGCTGGTACCAGGAAAGATGTCTCAGAAGTAGCCTCTGAGTTAAACCACCAAGTTATCCACTGGAGTAAAATGCTGCATCTCCACAGACTTGAATGAGCTCACATATATTTACAAATGACCTTCAAGATCCCACCTGCACCCACACACCTTTCCTAACTTCATCTAGAAGAGACTATTCATCCATCATTTGGTCATCCATTAATCTGTCTAATGTCCGTGCTGGTTTCAGCTGGGGTAGAGTTAATTTTCTTCATAAGGGCTAGTACAAGGATATGTTTTAGATGTGCAAACAATCAGAAATGAGAGGAGCTGTGTATTTATTACACATTTCTGAACAAGTCATGCCAAATATCTAGGACAAACAATACATTAAGCCCTAAAGAACCCTTTGAAAGCTTTTTGTCTACTGGAGGCAGCAATGAAAAAGTAACATGATAGAAAGGAAACAGTAAGTCATTCATGAGAATGATTAGAAACTAAAACTAACTGTGGATGAGATGCAGCAAACAATGCTGAAAACAGCCAGTGTATTTTTTGAGTATCTCATATTTTAGAGGTTGGAGTGGTTGTGAGGAACTTTAGGAAGTCCTACTTTGTGTCCTTTATTGCAAAGAAGACATAGCAGATATAAAATTCATGGAGAACTGTATAGGAACAAGTTGCAGCTTATTCAGATGTCTACATCAGGCACTGAAGCAAAAATGCTTCTGTGCTTGAAATTACTTGTGCAAATAAGGCTTAAGAAAAAGGCATCTTAAGGACACTGATGAAATAAGTATAAATAAGACTAAGTGCCAAATAATGCTTTATGCATGTGATCTCATTTACATGCACACAACCATTTTGGAATCCTAAAATCAAGTTCTGAAAGAATTACAGTATCAAAATGTTCACAGCTACCACATAATGTAATTCAGTTGTGGGTCCCACAGTCTCCCAGATGAGTGGGGTAGTCACAAATCACGTTATCATCAGCATTTATTTTAGATCACTTCAACTCTATGAAAAGGCCTGTTTGAGGAAAGCTTCTATCCTAAGACTGTCCCAAGTAAAAAGATTTTTTTCTTCAAGTAACACCCTTAAGCTTCAAGGGAAAATTCACCCTACCTTGTGCCTTTGAGCCTTCACTGGCCCAACTGTGTGTCTTAAGACTTTTGAAAAACTGATTTTGGAAACAACTCAAGGCAGGAAAATCCTTGTTAAAAATTTTCCCCTCAGTGTCTCCTGGGTCATTCTCCAAAACAAAAGTCTACATTAGGTCAATAAAATCATGTTAGACTTTACAGTCAGCACCATATTCAAGGACACCTTTAGCCTCATTTTTTAAACAAACAAGATTTATGCAATGGTGGTGTGTTTGTGTGTAAGTATGCACCTGTTTGTGTCTTCAGCACCATTTACCTCTACCTGAACCCCCTGTGTAATTCCAAGCACAGTGACGTTCCCAGGTAGAGTGAGACATTATTAGTGCTTCAAGTCAGCTTTTATTATGTGTCAAAGAATCCCCACTGGCCAACACCAGTCTTAATTTATTACACCACTCTTGGAAACCATGTGTGTTATTAGCTATTTTAGTATTGCTACTAGTCTGTGTAATACCCTAAGCATACATAACACTTGGTATATGCAAACCATAAGACAAAGTTTCTGCCTCTATTTTCCTATATAAGTACCACTCCCCCTGCTTTGTTTTGTAGTTTGGCAAATAATTTACTTTATTAATATAAATATTTGAGCTGCAAACCCCCAGAGCATTCAAAGCCTTTGGCACTGCATGGCAGTCATGTATTATTTGCTCCATTACAAAAGGTAATCCCTGTGTTTTTATTAGGAAGCTGGCACCAGCTGTACTCAAGCTGCTGGTTAAACATACCAAACAAGCAGCAAATTCTCAACCGTGATGTACAATTTAACATTATCCTCTAGGACCTGTAGTTACCTGCAAAATAACTTCAACGTTGCAAGAGAGTCAACTCTTATGGATTTAAAATCAGATTTAGGAGAAAAAAATATTTTCTGTGATGTGTCTGTTTCCAAATGCACATCACTCACTGCCCTATGAGCCAAGCAGCACCTTCAAAGGTTTTGTTTGGAGAACATAAAATTTCCCTGTGCCTTCAAAACTGGCTTTTCCTTTCAGCACAAAGCATCGAGGAAGCCTTATCGTCTTCCTAGACCTGCCAGCAGAAGCTCAAACTTAATTCCTACTAGGGCCTCAGTACTGCCTCCAAAGCTCAGCTCTCCCAGCAATGCCCTTGCATTGTTCTACAGCAAACAAATTCCTCCATGCTCAAATGGGCAGAACAGATGAGCAAAACTTGCTGTACCCAGCAGTGCAGACCCCTAGAAATAAGATCAGCAGCCACATTTTGGCTCAAAGGAGAAAGGCTGTGGGAGCACTTAAGATCTCCAGGGAGTCCCCAGACTGGGTGGAGATTTGGAGATAGGCTCTTAATACCGGGGGCTACCACACCTTCCCCTTACGAAAAGTAGAAAGCTGAAAGGTAACTCTAAGTATTCATTACTCATTTTTACCACTTAGAATTAACATCTGCTGGGAAATCTGTACTGATAATCACAGTACTGGGTGCCAGACCACCAGAAGCCAAAGAAAAAGGATGAAGGAGGATTAATCCATGGACCTGTTGGCAAAGCATGACAGCTGCAGAGGGTCTGAGCAATTCCTTTAACAAAATGGAAGTGCAAATTGCTTAAATGGTACTGGAAGAGAGATTTTACTCAATGCACAGGCAGATCTTGATGTCTGAAGCTTGACTATGACAAGAAGCAGGGAAATGTAAATGCAGTGGTTACTAATGGGCATTATGAACAGGCAGGTAGCTTTGACAGCATGTTCTCAGCTGGAAGCTGTATTCCCAGGGGCTTCATATCTTCCACATCCAATTCTTTCAGCAGCCATAGAAATGTAGCAGGCAGATTTGCCAACCACAGTCATGCAACTGCTGGATAATGTTAGTGGTTGCCAGTTAGGCCCATAGCCAAAGCTGCTGCCTGGACAAACTGAGTAAACCTGGTTTCCCTGATTCCTATCACCAGTATTTCCATTTACTGCTGAGACACACAGAGAAAAGATCGGTCTCCAAGGCAGAGACTTCACTGTTATCAAGCACTGGTTTGTATTCTGCAGAGAAGCTGTTTGCCTCTCCTTGCTGAGGTGACTCCCTTGCGTAGGCAGACATACACTGGAAGAGAAAGAGGGAGGATTCAGGGAACCTCACCAGTGACAAGAACAGATCTGGGGCAGAGCTGATGCTGTCAGCTGACACTGAGCCCTTTCAGGGCACTCCAACCCAAACACTAGCTGGGAGATTTTAGCATTTCTGCATAGTAATATAAGCAACAAAAATAATAATACCATAAATAATGGCTATATGTGTGTCCAACATACACACTTGCTCTTATGTTTTTCTCTGTTTACTAATTACTGAGTTAATAATAATAGCAAACAGGAATGATGGTGCTACAGAGCATGGAAAGAAAACCATTTCACCAAGTGAACCTCCCCAAGATGGCCTGTGAGGTGCAGGACAGAAATGACTGTAAAGCTCCTGAACAATAAAACCAGAATTAACCCCTGTCCTTGTGACTGATCAATGCCTAGATTCAATCCCAATGGATTTTGGACCCACCCTTCCCTAAAGATTACCTATTCCAGCCTGACATGTAAATAATTAAACTTTCTCTACACATTGCCAAGATAGGAAGAAGAAAGGTGGTTGCTATTCCATGTAACTATAGATAAGCTTGGCTCTCCTTCCACCTGCTGAAATTACAGTCAAAGCATGAAGACAGCATGAGGAGGAATCCTTACTCAGGAGCTAATGTTCCTGCCTGCACTGGACAAAATACGAGCTCTGACCCAGCCACTGGGAGATAACACACACAGCAAAGACAAAACATTCAAGGCCAAGGTTACCAAGAGGGCATTGAATTAGGGTTATATTTGAAGCCAGCTGCACTGATAGAGCACAAACTTGCTGAATAAACCACAGAAGGACATCTAGTTGCCAATCAGGGATTAAAAGGACACACTGTAACTGTTCAGATTACAAACCAAAATGTGAAGATTTTAAATATGTTAAGAATTTCAATGGAGTTTTGATTTTGATGCCTTGTCACAGTCATTGACTCTTGGTTATTTCTAATAAAAACTGGCTAAGGCAACATAGAACAAATTTGGTTTGTACAAGGCTGAACTCAGCAATAATAAAGCATTTCTGTGATAAGGAAATGCACCCTAAATTAAACTGTGGAAATTTTCCTATTCTTAGACATTAAACCATTGGCAAAACCTGAACTTACTAATGTAATTTAAAATGTCGTATCTACAAAAGTAGATATAAAACCTCCATAGTTTCTGTCAATAAAATGCAAAGTACACAAGCAGTCTGTATTTTGAAGGTCACACAAGCAATAGGAACCATGAACTTCAGGATTCATGAAATTGTGACATTTTAAAGTGGGAGGAGAGGAAAAAAATACTGTCTTGTCTATACCATGAAATATTAAAATAAACAAACTGTAAATATTAAGATTCAGTAAAATTATTTGGGATCTAACATTTAATATTAATTACTTTTCTGCTGAGGAAAAAATCAATGAGGCACCATGAAGTCAATAATCCACAATTTTATTCTGATTTGCATAATCCAGGAGAATGTCATATGACTTCACCTGGATGAGACCTGCTTTTTGCAGGTCAAACACTTAAAGTTAAAAGGTACCTCTTTAACTTCTGTCAATTTAAATACTATGTTTAAAAACTATGTTTCTTTATGCTATTAATCATAACGGTTCAGAATTATTAATAATGTCAAATAGTACCAAATCCAGGGTCTCTTTCCCAGCAGCTCACTAAGTGGTGTTGGCAACAGTATACTTTAACACTCATAATTTATTAACCCCCTAGGTGTTGTAACTCCGAGCTAAAGCCGCAGACAGGAGGCATTTAGCAAGTTATATGTGCCACATAGTTTCACAGAAAAGAATTTCCTGCTGTGCTTTTCTTTCCTCACACTTTTTTATTACTTTTTTTCCCCTCATGGTAACTGCCAAGCCTCACATACTTTAAAGATGCTTCCTTGTTTTGACCTAACACTGTCTCTCATTTCAGGAAGTGTTGCTGTGCATTTATC
The DNA here is from genome assembly GCA_013397375.1 of Toxostoma redivivum. Classification (NCBI taxonomy): domain Eukaryota; kingdom Metazoa; phylum Chordata; class Aves; order Passeriformes; family Mimidae; genus Toxostoma; species Toxostoma redivivum. The sequence goes on along the minus strand of VXBI01006938.1, from coordinate 549,360 downwards.
AAGGAGACATTTAACATATGCCGAATAATTTTTACCTTTTTCAAATGCTGATAGAGAAGTCCAAGACAAACTTACATGATGGACCCTCCATCCGCAGAAGTGTCCAAGGCCAGGTTGGATGTGGCTGCCCTGGTGGAAGGTGTCCCTGCCTATGGTAAGGGGTTAGACCTAGATCTTTGAGGTCCCTTCCGACCACAACCATCCCATAATGCTTTACAGTGTCCTGGCTAGAGACCAGCTATTCCATATGCTGAAAGGAGACAATAGCAAGGGCAGCTGCCACAATGAGGGTTTTGATAGAAAGCACCAAGATGTGCACATTTATCTCTGGTTGCTCCAGCTGAGGAAACAAGATTTCTTATTGTTGTGTGCCACTGGAAGTAGCAGTAATCCTGCTTTTGTGACTTCTAAGAAAGCCTCATTTAACAGCCACCTTCCAGTTCTTCTGCATATCAGACCAAAAAAGTTCAATATGTACTTCAAGGTTCAACAGGAGGGATGTCCCCTTTGACCACATCAATGTGATATCAAAGTCAGGCAGGAAAACTACGTGTTGAAACTAACTTTAGGAAATAAGAGATTTAGAGTATAAAACATAATTTAATGTCACTACGAGTTTTATTGTCGCTCCCTGTCTTTTCCTCTGTACACCCACAGAGCCGTCAAGAAGCTTTACAACATTACTCGCTAAGACAGTGACAGGAGCTGAGGAGCATTGCTGTGCTGAGGAGTATTTGTAGGGATAAGAGAGCTGGTTACCCACTCAATTCATAAAGTCGGGAAAAAAGTCTCTGCCACTTGAACATTATTGACACTCTAAAATACTCAAAACATATAATTCCTGTGATATAGAAAGAGTATAGATGGAAGAACATGGTAAAGAGCACATAACAGGGAAGAAATGATGCAAGTTTTCTGCTTTTTACGTGAAAATAAATGCAGATATGCACTTCATTCAGGGTCTCAATTCAGCTCCATAGGGTTGGCAGCATTTTCCACTGAGAACACACCACATGTATATGACACTTGTGTCATCCTTTGTAAGGCAGCCCAGGCACCCAGAGCCACCCAGCACTGAGCCTTTATGACACCGGAGTTAAAAAACAGGCTCTCTCCCACACCCTGAAAGCCGGCTGTGCAGGAAAAATACAACTTATTCAGCTACTTAATTGCTTTAAATTATTAGTTTAATTACTTGTAACATAGTTGCTGAGATGTCAAGCCCGGGGTCACTGCCCTCCAGGGAGGAGCTCGGCCCCCCGAGGCAGTGTCTGGGGACACCGGGCAGAACGGAGGGACCGGCGGGGGCTGCGGGGGCTGAGGGCACTCCCGGCCGGCCCCGGCCTCTCAGTCCCCGCCGGGCCCTCAACCCCAGCCCCGCCGCACCGGCCAGGCCCGCGCGGCCCGGGCCCGCCGCCCCGCGCTCTCTCGCGAGACTCGGTCGCTGTAGACGCGATGTCCTTTGGGGCACTGGCGGGGGGAGGGCACGGGGGGGAGGCAAAGCCTTGATTGATAGTAGTTTTCACCAATAGACGAGGGGACCGGCGAGGTTTTAGCCAATAGCTTCGCTGCGAAGTGAGCGATGAGCCAATGGCGATGGCAGGGGGCGGGGCGCACCGCTGGCTGATTGATCCCAGCTCTGGCGTTGTTCAGTCGGAGCGAGAACATTCTAGAGGTGAGTACAGGGCAGCCATTGCCGGGTCCCGTCCACCGGCCCCTCCTGCCTCAGCTGCGCGCGTCTCGCCGCCTCTCCCTCCCCCTTCCCTCTTCTCCCCCCTCCTCCTCCTCCTCCCTCTCCCTCACAGGTGCCGCCGCTAACGATGCTCCTGATTGTGTCTTGCCCGCAGATTGCCCGGCACCGCTCTCCCTGGTGATCCCGCCCGCCCCAGGACGCCGGGACCCGGAGGCTGCGGCGTCCGCCTCCGCCTCCCTCTCCGTCTGGATATAAGCGCCCCCTCGGCCGTGTTCTCCTCTCACAATCGGCTTCGTCGCAGCCCGGGGCGAGCAGCGTTGGGTTTATGTCTTTATTGGACGAAAACGGTGAGTATTAGCAGTGGGCTAGGGCGGATGAGGGCAGCGGGGTGAGGGTTTGGAAGGCGGGCGGGCGGTTTCGGCTGGACTGANGGGCCGGGGGAGAAAAGGCAACATGAAAACGCGCAACAAAATTGAACTCTAAAAGCCGTAGATCTTCAGCTGTAGGGTTATAGTTTATTTCTTATGGGGGCGAGGCGCTTCTTATTTTTAATTATTTATTTATTTCATTTCGCCGCCGCCATGCGACGAGACAAGATGGCGGCGGCGGGGCCGCGCCTCCCGCGCTCTGGCGGGGGCGGGGGGGGCAGTGGCGCAGTTCCCACCGGCCGCGGGGAGGGGCGCGAGGGCCGCGCTCCCGAGGGGCGGCCCCGGGGACACTCGGGGGGCGGCCCGGGCTGTGGGGGGGCGGTGGAGCTCCCCCGGCCCGCGGCGCATGCGTAGCCGGGGGTGACTCCCCCATGGCTCCCAGCGCTGACTCAGTGCTTAATTGCTGCATTTATGACTCACCGCGAGCGGGGCGGGGACGCGGCGCTGTGCGGCAGGGAGTCGGTCTGTCTTCCCGCTCTCTCCTCGGTGCGCGGCATATAGGGGGGTGGTGCTTGGGATGAAGTGTCGTAGGGACCAGGAGAGGGAGCTTCAGCCTGCAGCAGACAAATGCTGCACTCTGGAAGGAGGGAAAAACGGTACGCTCCTTCTGGGATCTCGGTTACCGAGAGAGCTGCTTCCTCAGCACTTCTGCAAACACGTGGCCAGGTTATGCTGGTGGCTCTTTTTAGACATCCTGGGGAAGGAAATGGTGTGTTTAAAACGGAATCCGCGGTGTCCATTTTGCTGAGGAAGGGTAAAATTGTATCAGGGCTAATGCAGAACACAAGGCACGTACAAGTCTATGTTCTTATTGTGTAAAGAAGCTGTGTAAACCTGACCAGAGGGACTCGGATCATGTTGCACCATAGGCACGCTCTTAGGCATAAGTACTAAGAAGGCTTTTTTAATGTGTCAACGCTTCTGTCATTAACGATAACAACATGATGACGTATCAGAATAGCCATGCTCTGTAGTCAACCAGTTGTGGCTTAAGTACTCTTAGATCTGATTATAGAGGCACGTGTTAATTTAAATATGTAAATACTGCTCAAGGCAACGTTAATAATAGGATTCGTCCTCCTTCCCCTTCCTCCCCCTCCTCCCTTCCCCCAAGAAAAAATTCAACTGGAAAAGCTTCTGCACTGCTCTGTACCTCTGCATTGCTAGGCTTTCTACAGTGAAGCAACTTCTGTCAGACTTATCAGGCTTATTGTTAAGTCAGAACTCAACAGAAGCTGCTGTGAGAATCCATAAGTGAGAGGGAGAATGACATAATTTTCAACTCTTTTCCACTCCAATCCGAAAACTGGTAAGCCATGTAAAAACTATGTTGGGCTACAGATTGCTGCTGCTTCATCTTACTTATATTTCTCAACATTTTGGCAGACTTCAGTTTCTGTGGTAGGTTCATGCTAATGTGGAATTTGAAATGGATTTCTGAGTCTTTCTTCTGATTTCCTGTGTCCTTCAACCTGAAGCCATACCACATGACCCTTATGGTGCAACTCACTGGTTTGCATAATAAATCAAGGAGTGTGCCCTTCCTGAGTGATCCAGAACTCCTGCTGGAGTTAATTGTATAAAGAAGTAGTTGTAAGCGATTTCCTGGTTTTAGGGTAGTAGGAGAGGGTGAAAAGCTTTGTAGTGCACTTTTAAGAAGTTCTTTAGGAGTACAAGCCAAGGCTGGATTTCAGTTTTATTGATTGAAGAAAGCCATAGCATAACAAATATACTTTTCTGTTTTTCGCACCCTAGATGTAATCTCTTACATAGCTTTGTAGCAAGAGTGGATTGACGTACATTAAGCTGGACTTAAATATTTTCTGTTTGTTAACACTTGCAGAGCTGTTGCGCAGCCACTGGTACCTGTATTGGGGAAACATAGCCTACAAGCAAGAACCTTACAGCCTCAGTGGCGAAAATTTTTTCATGTCAGAGACCGAGAACTCTTGCAGTCGTTTATGTCATCCCGTCTTCTCCAGACAGAAGATACCAAAAAACTGCAATCAAAGATCTCTTCATCTTATTGATAAAGCTACTAATAAGGCAAAATGTCTGTCAACGTCAACCGCAGTGTTTCAGATCAGTTCTATCGCTACAAAATGCCCCGTCTGATTGCCAAGGTAACTTCCTAAGCAGCAGCTGTAAGCAGGGAGTGTTCTCCCAGGAGGGGAAAGAGAGCTCATGGTAATGCTTGGCCACTCAGGGCGGGGAGGGCGTCTGCTCCTTCAGTCCACACTAAGTGTGCGTTAGGTCTTGGAAGGAGATGCACTTCAAAGCAGAATTTTGGTATAGTTAAATGGGAAATGTGCGCTGGGTTTGTCTATTGCAAGCATTTGAACTTGAAACATTACTTGTTTTCTTTAGGTGGAGGGCAAAGGAAATGGAATAAAGACGGTTATAGTCAACATGGTTGACGTTGCAAAGGCGCTTAATCGGCCTCCAACGTGTAAGTAGTAGTGTAGAATGACACAGCATTTTTTAATGCTTTTGTGTTTGAAGTGGTAGTGTTAATTAGCTAATAAAGCATTAATACTATTCTTTAAAGATTTGTAAGAAATAAATGTGATTATCTCAGGATTAAATAATGGACAGAAAGGAACAGTAGCCTTATTTACTTGCTGTTTACGAATTGCTTCGAAGATACGAACGTAGTAGTAACTATAATTCTTCCGTTTCAGATCCTACCAAATTTTTTGGTTGTGAGCTGGGAGCACAGACCCAGTTTGATGTTAAGAATGACCGTTACATTGTCAATGGATCTCATGAGGCGAATAAGCTGCAAGACATGTTGGATGGATTCATTAAAAAATTTGTTCTCTGTCCTGAGTGTGAGAATCCTGAAACTGATCTGGTGTGTGCTCTCTGTCTGCATTAGCAATGACATTATGGAAACACTGTATTGGATGTTTGTGGAAGCGGTGCAAAGTTAAAAGCAGACTTGAGTATCTATGAACAGAATCTCATGTACACATTCTTGCACCATTTGGGAAGGTTTTACATCTCTAAAAGTTTGTAACTTCTGGGATAAATTGCTAATTTTAAGCTTTGTCTTTAGAGGGTGATACAAAGTGTTTAAACTTCTGCCTTAATCATTTGGAGATGATAATGTAGACGTCAGGTTTAGGCTTTAATGCAGTTGTTCTGTAAGTGGTAAATTAACTGGAGGTTGTTCTCTCTTTACAGCATGTCAATCCTAAGAAACAAACTATAGGTAACTCTTGCAAAGCCTGTGGCTATCGAGGCATGCTTGACACAAACCATAAACTCTGCACGTTCATTCTCAAAAACCCACCTGGTAAGTGCTTTTCCTACTTCTGGGGATAAAGAGAACTTCTGTATTAGTGGAAGTAGATAAATAAATACCTCACATTTAATTGAAATGTAGAAAGGCACCAGCATACTCCTAGAGTATGTTTGCGGATCAGGATGAAGGAGCTGTGGTGGTAATGTCTTTCCTCCTTACAATGTGTTCTTCCCAGGCAGAGCTATTTGTTCAAAGCTGGATTTGTGTGTACAGGCGAAACTTACCAGAAAGGAATGTACTTGGCAGTAGTAACTCATGGTAGTTGTTCTTTAGGTCAGCATGAAATGTGAGAGTAGGAAGTAAAAACTGTAGTAAACACAAACTGTAGTCTGTGCAAGCAACACTCTGTAGTAAGCATCTAGTTGCCTGCTGCAATTTAAGCTTGCTAGAATAGAAAAGTCTAACCTATTCCAGGGGTCTCTGCTTTGTGAGGTCACCTGTTACATAGACTTGGACAATCTTAGTGACAAACAAGACTTTGACTGCAGCTGGGGGTTGCCCCACCAAATGTACATCTTCCCTGAGTCTTTTTGGGGATAGGTACTGCCCATAACTTGCAGCTAATGAAAGCATCCAAACCCACTTGGGGATTTGGCAGAGATGCAGGGACTTTATAGTTTGCTCTAGTTCATAGAACAAAACATTAAAATTCACTTGCAGAAAGTGGTGACACTGGTACAGGAAAAAAAGAAAAGGAGAAGAAGAACAGAAAAGGCAAGGACAAAGAGAATGGTTCTGTGTCCAGCAATGAGACACTTCCACCCCCACCACCAGAGGAGATTACTCCTCCACAGGTTGTGGTAAGTAGAAGGGAAAGGGGAGATAAGGGTGTGTGGTGTGTTGCTCAGATTTAAACCTTTGAAATCACTGACATTCCTTGCTGGTCAGCATTGCACCTAAAGGTCTTACTGTATCCGGAACTTAGTGCTGGAGTAGAAGGAACCTTGATTTTCCTCTGTAGCAGCTTTATGAGCTCATTAGTACCAGCTTTTGTGCTCCTTGTTAAGTGAAAGCTGCCTATCCTTTATCTCTCTCAGGCACCTGGATTGTCTCCTGTATACTAGATAGAATGGTAAAACTGCAGTTCAAGTAGCCCTACAGATAGATGGCTATAGAATTAGGTCTGGCTCCCACTTACTCCCTATGTTTGCATTTTCTCCATGATCTTTGACTTGCAAATGGTACTATAAACATTTCATTAGTTTTATAAAAATGCTGTCAAGTCTGTGTCATTTCTATCTTCATGTAATACTAAGCCTGCAGTAATATTGTGTGGGTGTCTTGTTTTGCTTTTTGTATTGTAGGAGGAGGAGGATGATGATGACTGGGGTGAGGACACAACAGAAGAAGCCCAGAGGCGTAGAATGGATGAAATCAGTGACCATGCGAAGAACCTCACACTTAGTGAAGACCTGGAAAGAACTGTAGAGGAGAGAGTCAACTTACTATTTGATTTTGTAAAGGTAAATATTCTGTGGTGGTTGGCTTGGTGTAATCACGCAGCTGTAATTGTACAAAATGTAAGGAAATTAAAAGCAGCTTGCTCAACCTTCTGCAAAGTACTGGTTCTACCAGCGGTGGGAAGGGATGACTGCAAAGAGCATTAATGCAGACCTCAAGTGGCATTTAAATGTTTCTTCTGTACCTGTTTCCCTTTAGAAAAAGAAGGAAGAAGGTGTCATCGATACTTCTGACAAAGACATTGTTGCAGAAGCAGAGAGACTGGATGTAAAGGCTATGGGCCCACTTGTTCTCACTGAAGTCCTTTTTGACGAAAAGATTCGTGAACAAATCAGAAAATACAGACGTCACTTCCTTCGTGTAAGCCATCTCTTCTGCACTTTTTGTGACAACTGTTCAGAGTTTTTTGTAGCAGCTGCTTGGTATTATGGAGAAGGACTTTTTGTAGTGTTTTACTTTTAAACTTCGCTAGGGGGAACTGCTGGGAAGGATAGTATGAATTATTGTAAACTTTGCAATCTCATTGAACTGCTTCTGCTCTCTGTTTAGTCTGGAGAGAAGGCAAAAAAGCTTATTTAATCACTTTTGCTTTTATCACAATTCTAGTTCTGCCACAACAACAAGAAAGCTCAGAGGTACCTTCTCCATGGCTTCGAGTGTGTGGTAGCTATGCATCAGTCCCAGCTTATTTCAAAAATACCACATATTTTGAAGGAAATGTATGATGCAGATCTTCTGGAAGAAGAAGTCATCCTTGGCTGGGCAGAAAAGGTAAAGGGCAGTATGTAATGTACAGTTAAATACCTGAAGGTAGCTTACTGCATCTGGCTTCTCCAGTCTGGTGTAGCTTGTGCAGTGAGAAGCCTCCTTCAAAAAATAGGCTGTAGAAGGCAGTGGGTGAGATCAGAGTTCCAGTTAAGGTGGTATTTGGGTAAAGTCTGGTGTAAACTCCTTCAGTGTTCATACAAAGTCTGTCTTTCAGGCCTCAAAGAAATATGTTTCAAAGGAGCTTGCCAAAGAAATCCGTGTCAAAGCAGAACCATTTATTAAATGGCTAAAGGAAGCTGAAGAAGAATCTTCCGGTAATGAAGAAGAGGATGAAGATGAAAATATAGAGGTAGGAAAGGCTCATTTACTGTCAGAAGCTCCAAGGCTGCACTGTTCCTGCATGCACTCTGAAATTGATTACTCAGGACATTACTGTGCATGTTGGGAGCAGGAGAAACACTCCATTTACAATGTTTTAAGTGTTGCTAATTGTTGTCGGATGTCTACATGTAATGCAATTGCACCTGGTTAGCCCAAGACTGTACCATTCTACAGTGACAGTCTCTTGCACTGTAGCAGCTCATGTTAGTGCAAGGTTGACAGGCAATATCAAGCATCGTGTCTCATGTTGTAGATGAGTTAATGGGGGTGTGTTTGCTAGAAAAGATAATGGAAGAATAATTTTCCTTGCCTGACCATTTTCCTCACAGTTCAGGGCTAGGTAGAATCTGTTGATTACACTCCAGCTGGCTATGGCTGGGAGGGCTTTTACACAGGGGTTGGTTGGTTGGTTGTTCTCCTCCCAGTATTGTATTATTCTGCACCTGAGTAGGAGATGCTGCTTCTTCCAGATGCATGTGCACAGCTCTGCCCTACGAAGCAGGGGTTCATGGCCGTGGTCAAAGAGGGTGGTTGGGTGTTGGAATTACTGCAGTGCTTAGTGGCAGTAGGTGCTGTAGTTAAAAGAAGTGTCTTGTCTCCGCAGGTGGTGTACTCCACAACTGCCAGTGTACCTAAAGTTGAAACTGTGAAGCCTGCAAACAATAAAGATGATGATATCGACATTGATGCCATTTAAAGTGATGCAACATAGCTTCCAGCATAGTAATGCAAACTTCTCTGCATTTTCTGCCAGAAGTGTGACTTGTTATGTGCACAAGCTGAAATGGCTTAACATCTTGCTACTTTGTACTCTAAAATGTATCTTTTTACTGTGACTGGTCTTGTGTTACTAAGCCTAATACCAAGGAGTCAGCACGTCGGTGAACTGATCTAGTTTGCAACTGGCATGTTCTATTTTGTTTTTCTAACTTGTGTTGGACACATACTTGGAGCACATTTATACAGTTGTGGAAATAAAGGATTTGGTTTTGGTCAATCTTCATTTGTGACTCAACCTCCTTATTGCCTTTCCAAGTAAGTATTTACACAGCTCAATGAAATTTGTGAAGCTGATCACACAATGACAATCTCTTAAATGAGACAAAAAAAAACCCTCCACCTTAACCCTAAACAAGTGGAGACTTGAAACACGGATAAGAAGCAGATGTTGGCTAATCAACAGTGTGAAGCTGCCAGTTTCTTAAAACAGGACAGCTGTCTATTCTGATCTTCAGCAGCTTGGGGTTTTTTTAGATCAACTTCATTTGGTGATCACTACAGGAGTTGAGTTTTAGCTTGGGATTTTTCCTTCCCTGTGGTTTTCAACAGCTCCAAATCCAGGATTAAAGCTGCAGGAGTTGGTACTGCTGCAGTTGGTGTGTGCTGCCCCTGCGGAGCTTGCTGTAGCTGTGGGTCTAGCTTTGCAGTGTCCAGCTCCAGCCTCATTTGGGGAGGGAGGAGCAGATGAGATCTGGCACCCTGAGAGCGGAAGTCCCCCAAAGCTGCTTATCTCTGGAAGTGAGTCCTAAGTGCCAGTGTTAAGGAATCACATTCCTTTAGAAGCAGGATAAATAAAAACCTGGTCCATCAAACTCAACAACCTGGTATGACATTGTAACAGGTTTTGGCCAGTGAGGAGTTAAGGGTGGAGGTTTTATTGCCCTTCACAGCTGCCTGCCAGGAAAACCAAGAGCGGGCTTGGGTTTTGGGCTTTTTTGTTGGGTTCAGTATGAGAAGTTTTGAGAGATCAAGGCTGCAGTGCATGGTGAGCTGCTTTTTCTAGTCAGGTTGTTCTAGCAGAACTTGGACGAAAGCAAATATTGTGTCTAGATAACTACAGCAGGGGTGCCTTGAGCTGCAGGTTCTGTTTTGCAGTGTCTTGTGTGGCATGTGGCCCTAGCAGTGAGTCATCACTGGGCACTAGCACCTGTGGCAGACAGCTAGAACGATGGGGTAAAGGCATGGAGTATTTACACTTTTATCTTACGTGGATTTTTATTGCTGTAATACAAACCCACAATTTTTAATTTAGAGACAGATTTATTCCTGGCTTTTGTCTAAAAGAAAATCTGTTCTTTATTGGGTTTAAACCAGGTTTGTATTTCCCAAGTTTCCATCTTCATGCATGTTTGGGAACCTGGAAGATGGATTACTAATCCCTGTGTACCCTTTTAGGAAGACATCTGTTCCTCCTGGTGCAGCACATGCCTCCCTTGTGTAACTGTTGTGAGCACACCCTGATAAGTGTTACTCTCATGACCAAGTTTTTGTCTGAAGTACATTTTTTGTGGTGTTGGCTGCTCAGAATGGGTGACAACATCAGGGCAGACTTGCTGGCAATTGCAGGCTGCGACCACTAGGGATAATCTCTGGGTGTTTGGTTTTTTTCCCTCAGGATGTAAAGACTAGCAAGACATACCTGTTCCTTCCTGCAGGGAAACCAAGAAATAAATCCACCTAAAAAAGTTTTTCATGGGGTTAGTGGAGGGGTGATGTCACAGCAAAGCTATAGGATGGTAGATTTGGTGTAAAACGTGGTAGGAGCATGCAGGGAATGGAAGTGTTCTTCTGTAGTACCCACAAGTGGATCAGAGTGAGTGTATCACAAAGTAGTAACCTAGTTTCAGTCATGGTGGAGGCTTCTAGAAGTGCTGAGGCTGCTACTATGAAATTCCTGGTGCTGACTTAACTCTGTTTTCACATTCATGTTGGTGTTTCTGTCTCAGATTATTAACCGATGATTCCACCAGCTCATAAAAATTGAGTGTTAGTGTAAATATTTCTTTAGGGAAGGAAGTCTGACTTAAAAGTTTAATGAGTCTTTGAATGCATTGCCTCTGCTATCTGATTAAAAATAACAAGTACATCTTTAAAAGGCAATTTGGAGTTCAGATAATATCTGCTCCAAGCTTCAGAGTTAGACTTCTCACACCCGGGAAGGAAACAGTGTTGGGTGATTCCCCCCACTTGGTGCTGTACCATGTCTCTGCTGGCAAAGCTCAGTGTGAGCACTGCCCTTGGGCAGGTACAGGGTCTCGTGGAAGGTCCATCAGCCTCAGCTTTACATACCCTCATCTTGTAGAGCCTAAGATTGGGAGCTTTGCTGCAGCTTGGCAGCCTCTGGCAGCAGCTTCTCTTCATCCAGTATGACAAGGAGCTGCTCAGCTGCCAGCTCTGCTTGGGGCTTAGCAGCTTCAGCTAGGGTTTGAAATCCTGACTGTTGCACACGTAAGAAGTAAAATTGCCTGGTTTTACTTTTTTCTGAGATGCTACAAATTGCCATTAGAGGCCAGTACTGCCTCAGCTGGATCTGGTGGGACATGTATTAGATAAAAGTGTGCTCTTTGCTCCTGAGCACAGCTTGGGCTTGTGGTGAGGACTAAATATTGGAAAAGCGATTTGAAGAGATTGCAGTAGGCACAGAAATGTGCTCAATGCTTTTGTTTTACCTTGCTGTGGTAGTGGCTTCTCTTCCAGTGTACCCTTGATGTGGTGCTCCCCCAGAGGTCACCTCTGCAGTAATGCCTCTACTTGCGTGAGGTGTTACGACAAGGCTATCATTCCTCCTCCCTAAGACCTGTGCTGTTCCTTGGGGTAAGAGGCTTGCTGAAATATCCTGATCTCCACCCAAGTCAAAAAGCTCTATTGATTTGTTGCTGTTCAGATGTACCACAGAGTTTAAAAAGCTGATTTATAATAATGCTTAGCAAGTGGATGTCTTTCAGTTGTGCAAGTTCTGAACTTTGCTGTTTGAAAAGAAGTACCTCTGAAAGGTACTTAATGTAGTGATCTGTAATGAACTGTCCTTTCATTTGAGGGCTGCTAAAAAATCGTAATAAACATCACAGAAGCTTTGGGCTCCCAATGAAAGCAGCAAACTGAAATGGTGAGGAGAGATGGAACAAAAGTAGCTGATCCCCAATTAGTCTTTCCAAACTGTGGCAGCTATTTTCTTTTCAAACTAATTAGTCCCAAAGAGCCTCAGAGGCCTGTTGCTGAGGATTGACTCTGGCATTCGGTAACACTACTGAACCGAGAAGTTCTGGAACAGAAAACCCAGAAGTAAAGACAATGGTTAAATTTCAGCTTAAGGTTTATAAAGTTGTTGGAGCTGTTGGAATTACTTACATGCCTGACAGGCTGCTGGCATCTGTCTTTTTCATTTTTGGAGATGATCATGCTGCCATAGAGGTGTCAGAATCTGTCTCTTGACCTGGAATTGCTGAGGAGATATTCTGGGGCCACTGAGCAAGCAGCTTTCCCAGGATGTCACTTCCTTCCCTACTGCAGACCCAGCACCAGAGTATCTCCACAGCTTCCTTAGAGCTGCTGCAACTGACATTCATCAAGGGCATGGCCCCAGTGCCCAGGTGATGCTGCTTTTATTCAGTAAAATTCTAAAACTCCTCCATTGTTTTCAGAGCAAAATCAAAAATATCTTTGATAGTTTGGGTTAGGAACCTAAGAAACAGATTCACTCAATCCCTGTCAGTAAACAGAGGGAACTCTTCTTCCCATTGTGATTAGTGTCAGGGAAACCAAATTAATACTAAACCATCTTTTCTGCACTTCAGTTCTACTTGCATGTGCTTCAAAGTCATTGCTTACTCAGTAGTTAAGGCTCTTTAAGCTAATGTGCTGTGGCTAAATTACCAGTCCTGGGTGTCCTGTGGATGGGATGGCATTAGCTTCCAATGCTGGCCACAGGACAGCATCCACATCCAATGCTGTGACAGGACAAGTTTGGAGTAAAGCCAGGCAGCCAGGTCAGTAAGGCAAGGCTGAGACCAGCAAGGCTCAGGGCTGGGCACAGACTTGCCCATGGGGGTGCACAAACTTTACAAGAGCCTCTGCCCAAGTGCCAGTGTCTTGGCCCCAGATGTTTTCTCTCAGGACTTTCTCACACTGGTCCTTCCACATCACTCAGCTCCAAGGTTACTCAGCTGCACCATACTGGATCTTGAACACACACAGTCCTGCACCTGCAGGGAGGGGAAAGGGGTTGTAGAGCCTATTCCTGCTCCCAGGTCTCCCTGATATTTTCTGAGTCTGGAGCTGTTTTTTCTGGTGCTTATCTCACCCCATTACTGTGGCGTTAGAGGCATTTTCTGCACATTATTTTCTCAAGGGGAAAAGAGATGATTCAAAGGAGGGCTCTGGTCTGAGTACAGAGTCATGGGCACTACAGCCATACTTTCCAAATAAGGGAAGTGTCAGCACCAGGAACAACTCAACGAGAGGTTTGTGTGGGTGTTTTATTATTCTCTGTGAATTTTTGCTTGATACTGTTTTTTATATTCATCTGATATTAATAAAACCAAGGTAACTGCATTGACGTCAATGGAGTTTGGCTTTGATTCTGTGCAATTAAGGTAGACATCTGACATCTTTAAAAGAAACATGAGGAAAGTATACTTCCCCAGGAGAATCCCATCCCTGTCTTGTCAGGGAATTGTTAATAAATTATTTATTAATTAATAATCACTCTTATGGACAAAGTCACAAGCATACAAATTGTGAACAGAGTAGTTCAAGTAGGAAAAGACAAAATAAAGAAATAAAATACTAAATGACAGGACTAAGGATGGTGTCTGGGGTTTGGAAAATTGGATTTAAAAGCTTTTATCTCCTGCCTCCTCTGTTCCTTCAGCCTGTGCTCACATTCTGTATCACAAGCCAGAGGATGTGGTGGCTTCAGCTGGATGTGCTGTGGAACTTGAGGTGGTTGTGCATGGTGGGCAAGCACACTCAGGCAAAATGGGAAACAGGAGCACAGCTCCAATGACAGAAAAACACTCTTCTGTGTGGAGAAAGTAATAGGATTTTAAACAATCTATTTTAGATTCTTATCAGCTGACATTTAATACAGGAGTTTGCATTTTCCATGCCTTCTCCATGAACAGGATTGGCTAGATTCTAGGTTTGATTTATTCTGCTGAAAGATGCCTATAAAAAGTCTAGAATGCAGAAGGGGCAATCTCAAGGAAAATTTTAAAAAACCCTCGACTATTGGTGGACTTCATCAAAATTGCAAGAAACTGTTTAGACAAGAATGATGTGGTAGCTGCAGCCACTCAGGCTGCTGTCAGGAACACACCACCTCCAAAGGGCAAAATCCCTGCTTAGGTGTAGCAGTACAGAAATAGGGAAGGGAAAACCTCTCTCTGAGGAGAGCAGGTTGAATCCTACCTAACAGAGGTCACTGGAGAACAGCACCTTCACCTTGCAATCAGTGGAGGAACCAAAGTTTTAGCAAGTGGCACAGCTTGCTGAAGGTGAGTCCAGGGATGAAAAAAACCCGCCATAAAAAGCAGTAACATACAGAGAGAACTAATCAACTGTGCATTCCTCATGCTGACTAAAAATCAAGGAGATGGAGGAGTGATGAGTCTTCCTAACCAGCTCCTGGTCAATCCTGATAACAGAAGATGGGAGCAATGCATTTTACTAGGGAAAAATTTGCTGTAGGAAGCAAGAGGTGTTCCTGGAGTCCCCAGAGCTATGCAGATGGATAAGCAACCTCCATGAACCTCCTCATTTGTGTGGACCTGGAGGTGCTCTCAGTTTTGCATGGCCAGGTTTGTGTGCCTGGGTGAAACATCTGCTCTGGACCTATTCCTTGGAGAGGACAGGAGCATGTGGGCTGGGAGACAGACATAGGGAAGCCAGGCTCAGCAGCACAGGCATGGCTGGCTGCATCCTGGTCTGGGTCGGTGAGAGGGAAGCCAGGAAGTGAAGGTGGCTGTGGTGTGCGGGTGGTGAGGTTTGAGAGGTGATCAGTGAGACCTTCCTGTTTAGTAACACCAACAGGCTTTTCCTGGGCAAGGGGGTGTTTTTATCTGAATCACTGAAGGGGAACTGAGTGTTCCTGGTGGGAGGGAAAGTGGGAGAGCAGGTACCTGTCTGTTGTGAGAGCCTTTCTGGGGGCGTTCAGGGATGTGCACTGAGGAGCTGTGGAGCTTCACTAATGCAAGGCACCAACTGCTGCAGTTTCTTTTTTTTTTAACAGTCTTTTACGATACTGTCTCTGCCTTTGTTCCTTATTTTTTCACCTCAGCACTGTAGGGTGGGACTGAGAGGCAGAAAGAAGCAGTGGTATCGCTAATACCAGAAAACCTGTTCTGCAGGAAAACCTGCAGATGTGTGCAGGATGGGGAAGGAGCGGCTGCACTCATGACCCAACCTGCCCTGCACATAGAAGGCCAGAGGGTGATGGAGGATGACAGGCTCCTTCCTCTGTCTTTCCCCTTTCCCATGAACCCATTCTCAGCTCGGGTCAAAGACACCAGGTACTGTTCAGGGCCTGACCTGATAACCTTCAAGGAGCAACTGGAAGGAAAGTCTCCTGCCTTTCCTGCTCTATGGGACCTGCTCTGCTGTGGAGTCAGCCTGTGCCTTGGTCCAGGGCTGGTCAGCAGTGGTGGCTTTGGAGTTTACAGGGAAGATGCTTGTAGCTGTCAGAGGGCTGACATCCTGGGCCATGCCCTGAGGAGGCACCTGGTCAGAGAAGCCACCAGTGCTGGGAGTTCTATGTGACTACTTTTCCTCCCAAAATTCTGTTTCGTGACAGTGGCAAAGACCCATTTCCCAGGAACATCCCTGGGCTGCAGGAGGGATCCCAGCTGGGACTGACCTTGCTCTCCCCATCACCGTAACATGTGCACGGCCCCTCAGTGCCGTGCTGGGACAGAGCCCAGGTGGGCAGGCAGGATGGGGAGGGTTCAGGGGCAGACTTTGACTCGCCACAAGGCCTGGGTGGCCACAAAGCCATCTATAAACCCGAGCATCCGCCACTCTTGCCAGGGCAGGGCTGCGTGGGGCACAGGGACCGTGGATGGTGGCGGGGACAGGGAGATCAGGCTGGGAGAGCTGGGGCCGGGCGCTGCCCGGGCACGCCTGCGGGAGGTGGTGAGGAAATGCGGGGTGCCGGGAGTGCGGGATCCCGGGAATGCGGACCACCGGGAATGCGGGGTGCCCGTGATGGGGACACAGGCGAGGGTCCCCCCGAGGTCCCGGTCCCGGTCCCGGCCCGCCCGGGGCGCAGTGGCCGCCAGGGGGCGCCCGCGCGCCGGCGGCACCGCCCCGGCCCCGAGCGGAGACGGAGAAAAGAGAATAAAAATACAAACCCGGCAAAACTAAACCAAACCGAACGAAAACAAAGAGAAAACCCCCAAAAGATAAAAGCAAGTAAGAGATTGATGTTAAAAAAAAAAAAAAAAAAAAAAAAAAAAAAAAAAAAAAAAAAAAAAAAAAGAAAAAAAAACGCATAAAGAGAAAAAAGGAAAATCCTCTTCTTTCCGATTTTCACCCTCCTGAATAGTGCCTGGCTACAGATTTACCAGGGTTGGACTTCTGCCCCCCAACACCCACTCAGCTCATGTTGCCTGATGCACGTTTTTTGGGAAATAAGTGCAAAATTCTCTGTGTTGGATGGAAAGGGGGTTCCCAGCCTCACATCTTCCCTGCTGGGGTCACACCTGCTGCAGGGCCCCAAGAGATGTGAGGAGCCTTGGGGCAGGGAGGTGGCACAGTGGCTGCCTTGTCACCCTCTGCCTTAGGGAGGCTCAGCCATTGCAGTGATGGAGATGTTTCTCTGGAAGGAAGCAGTGGGAGCCGTGTGATGGGGAAGGGCATGAAGGTATTGAAAATAATGCTTTATTTGAAGTACTGTCAAGAAAATATTTGAGAGAGAGGGAGAGCTGCATCTGCCTCTCCATCATGGGTACATCCATGTACATGGGTACATGGCCCATGGGTACATCCATGTCCCACTCAGGGAGAACTTGCTTTTTTGTATTCTCCATCCTGTGTCATCAGGATGCTCTTAAAACCCTGGTCTGTGTAATATCAGTGCACATGCTTTGAGGGCAAAGTGATGCCTTTGACATCATTGGTGGAAATATTCAGGTCACACACAGCCTGCTTACTCTCAGCAGCACCTTTACCTGCAGGAACAAACTACCTCATCTCCACATCTGTGTGTTACCTGACTCATTCCCATTAACATGTCTTGTAATGAGCCATTTCACCAGCTGTGCTCACTCATATGTCATGTGAAGAGATCCTGCACACACAGCCAGCTGCTGCTTTACCTGCATGGATGCCTGCCCTGTCCTGCTGATGATCTTGGGTGTTCAGATTTCTTCCTCCAGCACGGGATGTGTGTTGGGAAGAGGATGGTCCCCTCTCTCAGGCAGCAGTGACTCACCATGCAGCCCCATGCAGCTCCATGACCTCCCCTCCATCTGCATTTCTAGTACCCAGGATGCTGTAATTAAACACCTCTGGAGAGCTGTGTTAGCATGGACATACCCAGAGCTGCAGAGAGCCACAGAGAAAATAAAACTGATGGCAACACCATCCGGCTCCTGTTCAGCAGTCCAATGGGGTGAATCTGAGAATCCATTTATTTTTCTTCATTTTCCTGTGATGTTCTTTTTCTGTGATCATGCTGCTCACAGCAAAAATGAAATGAAAAGCACAACAGCCAAGAGTATCAGCAGTGCAGGCAGAGAGAGCTCCCCACATGATCCTGCCTCAAGCTGGTCCTGGGAAGCAGGGTTGAGCATCTTGGCTTTGCTTGGGCAGTGAGGGAGGTGGTGCAGGGTGGAGGGATGGGTTGGTGGAAGGTGAGCTGTCCGAAATCTTGCTGTTGGCATCTGGCTGCATCCATGTAGCTCTGCCAGGCAGAGTGAAAGGACAGACAAAGCCACTACCCCAAAATCATCTGCAAATCATCAGTGAGTGCACACCCAGTCTTCCTGATAAATGAAGACACCAGAGGGGCCTTTTATACAGAAAGTAAAAATTCTGTGTTTTTACAGAATTATATTTTCCCAGTCTTCCTAAATTCTTCAAAGACAAGCATAGCCTCCTTGTGGGAGGGCTTTAAGGTGACTGCCAGACAAATGAATCTTAGGCCTTGCAGGTGTCAGAGAAGCAAAAGCCTGATTGGGTCAGATTGGAGCAATTTTAATGTGTTTGAGCTCCTCTTGTTTGACAATTTTAAGTTCAAAGAAAGGCTGGGTGGCCACAAGTCTCTCCATGGAACCAGCTGGACACCAAAGGCAAAAAGGCAGGTGAAGTATCATCCAGGACCTGGGTGATGGATGCTGTTAGCAGGGATAGGCTGAAGGCAGGGACTGGTGTCACCCTCAGGAGCCCAGGGTGGCTCAGGAGGGTCCCTGCAGGCCCCTCTGCTCCAGGGCTCTCCATCACACTCCTGACCCCCAAGGGGACAGCCAGATCCTGCAAGTCTCAAGATGGTCCTCATGTTTCTAAGTAGATTTTTGTTTTTCACCAAAGAAGGAATATGATGAGAGTTGGGTCTCTGCATCCCTACTTTCTTGTTTGGCTCTGAAACATTAAAGCCGGGTCAGAGCCTTAAACCATCCTTTGTTTAGGCTTTCTCAGGCAGGTAATTTCTCTGTGCTGGGCTGCTGATGGGGATGGCAGGTTCCCCCTCCCTGCTTTCCCCACACCTCCCCTGTCTTTGATCACAGCAGCTCTGGAAAGTAGGCTTTGAAAATACAGTCATTTCATGGAAGTGTTGATTAGGAAATGAAATTCCAAGAAGCAAATGACAGCCCAGCTGCACTGCCTGACTCTGCAAGGCTGGAGCTCCCCACCAGCAAATGTATTCTCATATTTTTTTGACACATCCAGGGTGTTGTATCATTAATAAAAAATGCAGACAGAACTTCTTAAGAGAAAATTACTTTCAAAGAAACTACCTTTTCCCCCTAGTTTTTCCTGTGAATCTGTAGGCTTCCTTGAAGATGGTTCAATTCTTTCTCTCTTTTGCAGAGCAAAATGAAGCATGGGTTTACCCTGGAGCAGTGTCTTCTGGACATACAGTAAGACCTCAGGGATTTGTCACTCCTAGCAGGCTGTTAATCAAGGTTTCCAGCTTCACAGGAATTTGGTTTTATTGGGGGACAGAGGGAAGCTGTGGACCTTGGTGATTAATTCTACAGAAAAATAACCTCAGCCTTGCAGTCAAGTGAGAGCTGGGTTCTGTCTAGTCCATCCAGCTGGGATAGGAGAGGTCTGACTGATGTGTCTGCCTCCACAGCAGCCATGATGCCATACACTGACTCCTAGTAAGTCTTTCTTATTCAAACAACCCCAAATCCATCTCTGAAAAACAATCCTTTCCCCATCCCTTCTGTACTAATAGACCTGTGCTTTTTGGAGTGCTATTCTGAGCACATCAGCCCAGAAAAGGAGAGAGTTTTGGGGCTGATTCACCTCAAATTTGTTGCTGAGAAAGCAGGACATTCAACAAGGGTGATGGCAGAGGCTGGGCTGATTTGGTTTAAAAGTGGGTTCAAGGAGCTCCTTGAGGTTACTCAAGGCTCACAGAACAGCTGCAGGAGGGGAAAATCCAAAACTTGCCACGCCTGTGTGGGGCAGCCATGTGTGGGGCTGAGGGGTGGTTCAGACCCACTGGAGGGTCACAGATGGAGCAGCAAGTGGGACTTTGCAAGTATCTAGATTTGCTTAATGTTTAAAGATTAATGGAAGGCTTGAAAAGAAGATGAGGTGTTTGGAGGAGCCTTTTTGTGAGGAAGAAATACCTCTGCAGGAAGAAGATTGTTTGTTGGGACAAAAAGGAGCACTCAGTCTCTGGGTGGCACTTCAGGTTTGAAGTGAAAATGTTATAAAAGGCTTCCCTGTAAAGGGCAGATAATTTTTTCCTGGATGCAAAGAGGAAAGAAGAGCCAGGAAAGTGATACAAAGGAAATCTGTTACAGCAACAAGCCAGGAAAAGCAGCTTTGCAGAAGTGCTTTGAATGGCTGCACATGCTGTGACAGGGGATGTATCAGAGGCAGAGAGGTTAAAGCATGTAAGTTGAGAGATGATGCTGGCCTAGACATGAAGGGCCTTATCCTACTATTCTCTAGTTTGTATATCCAGAAATAATCAAGCAGGCAGGGTCTGACTTCCAAACACTGTGAGCAGAGGTAGACACCAGAGGTAAACAACCTTTATCCCTGTAGATCTTCTTTCCCCCTAGCATGGAATGGTTAAACTATTTCTGTCTCACTGGTTTGCCTCCTTTCCCTGGGTGCTGCTTAAGAATCACCTAGAAAATTATAAACAGGTCAGCCCTTATACCTGTAGCTCGTTCTGCACAAGACACCCCATTGGGAAGGGAGTTTTACTGGAGACAGCAGGAAATCCATTTAGAGCCCCCCAGAACCTGTGCTGCAGCAGCACCTTTCCCTCCCACTGCTCCTGCACACAGAGGCACTCCCACAGTGCCAGAGGCTCATCCCCCTGCAGTGGTGGGGATGCAGCCAGAAATGGGGCCAGAGGTGGGGATGCAGAGGGTGGGAGAAGGCTGAGCAGCCCCAACCCTGACCACACTCCCTTGTGGTATGAGGCTGCTCTGGTTCTTCCAGCTGGTTGTTCCCACCCATTCCCATCCTATCCCCATCCCCACAAGGAGCAGCTTACAGGTGACATCTTTGACACCTCCAGCTGTCTCTCTGCACATTGCAGCTTTTCATCTCTGACAGCTAATAGCAGAGTGCTGGGGGAAGGGAACATATGCCAGAACAGCTCAACTAAGGTGCCTTCTTACTAATCACATTACCTGCTCCCCTAGCAAGAGAGAGGGCTTGATATATGACCAGGGATGTCTCAGACTATCTCCCCTCTCTCTATGCTGTAGGGGATGCTTTTGCCTCTGTGTGGGTTGCAGGAGACAGATTTTGTGGAGGGATACCACAAAAAGCATAGGCTGGATGCAGCCAGGAGCACATGTTCCTGACAAAAGTCCATCCAGGAGTGTGCAGGGGAGGCAGCTGCTCTGCAGCACAACAGAGGTGGAAGAAAGGCAGAGGCTGAATAGATCTGCAGGAAGAGCCACCTTTCATCACTGCTGCCTGCAGGTCATTTGCTGGAAGGCACGACTAAATCTCATTAGAGGGTATAAAGCTCAGGATCAGGTCAGCTGCAGGGAATCTCACTGCCCCCCTCCCCAACACCTCTGTAGCTCCAACAAGCTCCTAAGGATGTATGGCTGGTCCTACACAGTGAATGCAGGTGTCAGCAATGTGTGATTCAGACAGCAGCAGCCAGGTGATGGCTTTGCCCGTTGGAGGGGAGCTGGTGTCCTACTACCCTGGGGAGCCCAAGGGAGGGTGGGAAGCTGAGCTGCCAGGTGATGCTGTCACCATCTCCAGGTCCTGTCTGCTCTCCACTGCTCCCTCCTGAGCTCAACTCATCCTACCTCAGCCATGATTTCAAATGGAACTGGTGCCCAGGGCCTGGCTGTGGGGATGTGGCAGTGACAAGCTAAGTGCCAATGGAGCCTTGGGAGATACTGCAAGCAGTGATGGGGTTACCTGTGGAGGTTGGCCCATGAGCAAAACCCTCTTCTTGCCTTTTTCTGGCCACCCTGACAGGAGCTGAGTAACTGTGCAGGATGAACTAGTCTTCCATGTCTCAGTGCACAAGAAAATATAACTTCTGCATCTTTTCCTAAAATACATGAAAGTCCCAAATGTGCAGGTCTGCTTCTCCAGAGCCTGGGGTTGTGTGTCTGTTGGCTCTGGTGTGTGGCTGCTGGGAGGGGCTGAGGACCAGCCTGCACAGGAGAGAGACAGGCTCTCCAGGTTTGCTTTCCAGCTGGGGGAATCCCAACCTGTTTCTGCTCTCTTCTAATGGATAACTTTTCCATAACTCCTGCTCCTGTCTGGAACTCCTGAAACCCCTGCCAACAGTGTGTGCTCTTACCTTTGCATGCCTGGAGCCTTGTGGGGTCTGTCCCACCAGAGGAGTAACTGCAGAGGGTTTTTCAGGGACTATCCCCTTCCCTACTCTGCTTGTCACTATCCAATTCATTGGCCAGAGAGGAGGCACAGGCATGCACATGTTTCACTATGTGTCTCTTTTTTATGCATTTATTTTTAGCTTATTTTTGTGGCCCGTAGAGGATTCCACAGGAAATCCTGCAGGCATGGGATCATGAAAAGTTCAGGTTCCTGATTGTGTTACATACGTTAACAGAGATGTGATCTATACAGGGTTTTTTAAAAAGCAGCTATAAATACTTCCTCCAGCTGCACCAATATCCCCTCATCCCTCTTCCCTCCATGGCACCTGTTGACACTCATGTACCCAGTTAAGATTAGCTGCTTCACAGGGAAGGGGAGCCCTGACCCTGGAGCAGGAGCACCTGGCTGTCCTGTTTTGGGACACGCCTTGGGCTGTCAAAGTTTGCAAAAGCCCAAAGGTCCAATTCCTTTGATGGGTTTTCTTGGCCCAGCAGTGGTGTGGGGCAAGAGCCACAGCAACCAGCCCCATATGGTGTGGTGGCACTTTGCCATCTGAGCCCCAAGCAGACCCATCCCAGTGAGGAGGCTGTCTTTCTCAGCCCTGCTTCTTCCCAAGGGATGAGCAGGGGTGCTCAGTGCTGGTGCGCACACTCACATTTCATTCTGCAGCTATGGGGTGTGCTGCCAAGTACATCATTTCCCTCCAGGTGTGGAAGCTGATGACCCTTTCATATGACCCCTCTGGGCTCACCAGAATGAGTAATGCCTGCAGGGCTGGCCCATGTTTGTGAAATATGGAGATATGCAGGTATAGAATTTGAGATCATGGCATTCAAGTGTGTGGGAGACCTTTGTGTCCTTTTGACTGGAAGCAGAGAGGCTTTTCACTTGTGAGAGGCAGCTCTCAGTTTCCTCACTGCCTTTGAGCACTGTGGGGGAAAGGTGCTGTACAGAGTGCCCCAGAATGAGCTAGGACATGTCTGGAAGAGGCATCTGCTGGGAATGTATTCCATTCATCACATGATACATGCAGACTCCAAGCTCAACCCTGAAACACTTTTCCATAGAGAGAAAACCCCAGTAAGGTAAGAGGGAGCTGTGGCAGGAGGCAGTCCCTGCTTCCCTGCAAAGATGCCAGCCTGAGCTGTTGTCCACAGGAGATGCTGCTCTGCAAAGCCCAGCTCCAAGTTGTGCCAGTTTTTTCCCAGTCCATGTATCATCATTCCTGGCTGCTGGTGAGTCAGCCCCTGGCCCTGCTGGATGCCTCCACAGCAGCCATGTTCTGCTGTTCTGTAGAAATCCTCAGCCATCAAGGGAGCCCATACTATAGCAGCTGCAGGTGGTGCTCCCCTTCCATGTTGGGAGGGAGCCAAGACTTTCTTAACGGTTTGTTTATGCAGAAATTATCTAAATCATAACAAGAGATTCCTTCATTTGCTACTTTCTCCCCTACACAAGAAGCTAATGTCATAACCCTTCACACTTCTCTGGTCCTGGATTTGCCTAAAGAGTCTATCCTGGAGCCAGAAGAGCTGTCTGAAACTTTAGTTGAACCTGAAACACGAAATATTGGCTGCACCATGAGACTTGATGTGGGAATTGGAAGATGTATTCAGTTCACAGTTAAAGCAATTAGAAATTTACCCCATCACTTGGAAACTCTTCTGATCCTCACCCACACTCTCCCAAGCAACATGTCTGAGTGTGCCACGCTCCCAGGCTGGAAGCTGTCTTGTGTCCCTCTTTGCCAATGAGCAGGACGAATTGTGAGCCAAGCAAAGTCCTTCTGCCCAGCAGACCCTGCTGAGATCCTGATGTGGGTCCTGTACGAGGGGATTCAGACATGTCATGTCAGCCCTGCTATTGCTGTACTCCAGTAGACCCAGAGCTTGTACAGATGGGATGGCAGAAATCCAAGGAAAGGCTCATGATACCAGCTCAGAGAGGAGAAGAGAGAGAAAAATGGGGGCTCAGCTGATAGAGAAGGCAAAGTCAGAATCAGAAGACAGAGGGTTTAGAGGTAAATTAATTCTGTTTATGTAGATCTGAAGTTCATCTGTGGTTTGGCTGTCCAAAACACCACAGTGAAGCCCATCCTGGGGAAGATGTCATCATATACTGTGGGACACAACAGGACTGTTCTGGTCCTCTGAATGACGAAGGCCTCCCAGATTTGGAGAAGGTCTTGCCAGGAGGATCAAATATAAGGAGTGGAGTAAAAGGAACAGAAGTATTAGCTTTCTTCTGCCCTGCTCCTCCCAGGCTGTCACTTTAGTCAAGGCTCCTGACAACCCCTTCAGATGCAGTGTACTTCAAAAATGTATGCTGGGGTTATGTAAGACTCCGGTACCTTTAGTGACTCACATGCCTTGTCCTAACACGCCGCTCCCCACGGCCGTTGTGTAACCTCACCGGGAAAGCACGCAGTGGCCAGCCCCAGGGATAGGGAGCTGCTGCAGGGATGGGGAGCCATGGTCCTAAAGATCTTCCTTCCCAGGGAAAGGTGAACCCACTGAAGGACCATCCCACATCCCATCCCTCTCACACATGGAGATGAAGGAGTCCTGCCACAGCGTTGGTCCTGCAACTGGAGGGATGGTCAGGGAGAGGAAAAGTGTGAAATGCACGAGACTAGAAAATTTCTGGTTGGCATCCAAACCTATGGTTTTCACTGTTGTGTGTTGTAGTGAAATGTCTGCTAGTACTTGTAATGAAAGGGTTCATTGGTAGGAATAGGGACATAAGAATGTCCCTATGGAGAACAGGAATAAGGATGTCTTCTTCCCATATCCAGGGAACCTTCTTCCTGCAGTGAAGAAGCCTGAGTTTTCTCTTGTTTAAACATGGAAACATCAGGATAGACTTTGCAGCCAGCAGTGGAGATATTGACTGTCCCTCTGGCACAAAAGGAGGATCAGGCCTTTGAGGAGCTCCTGGAACTTGCAGTGGATGTGTGGGCACAGCAAATAGCATGTGTCTCGGTCTCAATGTGAGGCTGTGAAGGAGAGGGGCTGTGCCTGTGTATTGGGGAGCAGTCTGCCCCAGGCTCCTTGCAGACAGGTCCAATTTGCCATGTTTTGCCATCTCCTGGGACAGCATCCCCATCAGCACAGAGCACAGGGCCTCACCTTCCCTCCTATTCAGAGTCTACAGTTTCTGGAGTCTATGCCTGATGGACACAAGTATCATCTGGACAGCTGTACCTCAGCATTCTGTATGGCTGTTGTTTGGTTTGGATTTTCACCCTGCCCATATTCTGTGTTTGAATGCATGTGCTGTGAATCCAGCTCAAACATCCCAACCCCTCAAGGCAGCAGAGTTATGGTAATGTGGGTTTGTTCTAGGGAGGCTGAGAATTGGCAAGCCAGCAACAACCTCTCTGAACTCACAGTGCCGAGAAAGTTCAGACTTCATCCTGCCTTGCATTCGTGTCTGTCAAAGAAATCAGAGGCAAAGAACACCATGCTGCAGGTTTGGTGCTTCCTTGTGACATCAGGGCCCATTCATCAGCTGGGACAAGTGAGGGTACCTGCCTTGAGGCAGTTCAGATGAGCAGGTATTTTCCTGATGTCTTGCCAGTCCTTGATTCCTGTCCAGGGCTCCACACCTACCCCAGCCTATCTTCTGGTGCAAAAGTGATAGGCTTGAATCATGAGATGGATTTACAGCCTGGCTCATAAGCTGAACTGAAAAATAAAGTTAAAGAAACTCTTCTTGTTTAAATAAGGATCTGTTTTCCACTGTTTTGTAGCTCTGCAATGGAGTGATATTATGGCTGAGTCGTGGCTTCAGGACTCCACTTTAAGACTTGTACAAACTCACAGTAACACAGGCATCAGACTCATTATTTATTACACAGTTATAAATTATACAGTTTTGCCCCCTCAGTCCATAGCTAGAAATCACCACTTCCCACATACAGCATATGCAATGCTTTATTTTTAAAAAAAAACTTCCATCTTTCTAAAGAGTAAAGGCAGAGCGAAAAGATGAATTAATGTGACCTATTATTAAGTTATGAAATGCTTACAAGCCCACAAAGCCATGCATGGACTCAGCTTCCTCAGGAAAGACGGCAACTGCAAGGAATTTCAGAGCCAGCACCTTGCCTGGTGGAAAGTAGAAGCCACTGACTTCAGCAGAAATGTCTGTTCCTAGCTGCAGAATTGGTTCCCAGAACCAGCTCACCATGAAGCCAGTAGTGGAGCTGAAGGACCTTCATGAGAAGC
This sequence comes from Toxostoma redivivum, assembly GCA_013397375.1. Taxonomy (NCBI): domain Eukaryota; kingdom Metazoa; phylum Chordata; class Aves; order Passeriformes; family Mimidae; genus Toxostoma; species Toxostoma redivivum. The sequence continues at coordinate 523,305 of VXBI01006938.1, read as the reverse complement.
AATCCAATTATTTTGCCTGATTAATAAGGCAGAATTATCCTCAAGCCATGTTCTAATGTTTACAACCACATGGCCACCAGGAATCAAGCCTGCATGAACACGCCCTGCCTTTGCCAGCCTCTCAGGCTGCTCAGGCACAGGATGTCTCTACTGACTGGCAGCACTGCCTGCTGTCACCATGGCACAGGTTTCTTTCTCTAAAACCTGTTTCAGACATATTTTGTCAGGCTCTAACCACCAGGGCTGGCCTAAGATGTGCCAGCTGGCTGCCACACCAGGAGATCTCGGTCAAGGTAGTTTGGCAAGGGTGTGGCTGGGAGATGATGTATTTTGTCCCTGGCCTTTTGGGAAAGCTCTGGGAAGAAGACGGAAAGAGAAGAGATGTGGGCATCCAGGGACCGAGGGGGAAAGTCTGAGATGGGGTGGGCTGGCTGAGGAGGGGCAAGTTGGGATAAGGAGCTAGGGGAAAGGAAGGAGTGGACCTCAGAGGACATGGGACAGCAGGAAAGAGGAGTCCCTTCTCCCCATTAGGATGTGTCCCCTGCAATGTCTGGGAAGAATCACATATTCCCACCTGTGTTTCTCCTCCAATATCAGCTGAAAACCTCTGGTCCCACATTTCACATCAGTTGACGCTTTGTGGATGGCAGCCTTTCACTGAGACAAACACATTGTTAGATCCCATCATACTTCTCCCTGGTGGCCTCTGTACTCTCGCTGTGCTGCTGGTGCTGTCACCTCCCAGGTGAGCCTGCTGGGGACTCCCATGTGCTTTGCTGGAACCCAGGAGCAGCCCCACAGATGTGAGAATGTGTGCAAGCGACCTTCAGAGAGCTGAGGTCACACAGCTGGCCGTTCCAGGGGCAGAGGAAACCGAGCAAAGCTGCCTCTACAGGTTTCCCATTTCACTGTGTCCTCAAGGCTCCCCACCCAGGCTCATCTCCATGCACAAAATGGATGGTTCCTACCAGCAGAACAACACCAGAGCCACAATCCTGCTCAGAGAGATACCTGAAGCAGCTCTGTGTGAGCCCTAAAGCAGTTAAACTGCTGAGCATAGAGGAAATCAGCCCGTTCTGTTGTGCTAATATTGCATTTATATTGCTCCTGGTAGAGGTACCCGCTGTAACCCAGCTAATCCAGCAAAGGGGATTCCTCTCCCACACACAGCTCTGCCCCCAGTGCAGGTCCTGTGTGCAGGGGCCTCTGGGAAGGCAGCATGAAGTCCTGTAATTGAAACCTGGATCCTAATGTGCAAGTACAGATAGGCCACATGCTGGCTGGTTTTCTTTGTAGCTTGAATAGTGTTTCTTTAATGTAGGTGGGTTGTTTTTTTGGTTGGAGGGTTTTTTGTGTGTGTGAGAAACATAAATAGGCCTTCATCTTTTATGCATTTCCTTGTGCCTTCCAGACCCAGAGCTCCTCTCCATCATTTGACATCATTTCTAGTTTTGAAAGATGCACTTACTAGAAAAAGATATAAGGATGTTTTCATTGCAGTACATCATATTCACATACATAAAATATAAAAAAAACATAGATTAACTCAAAAATAATGCAGCACTTTAGAAAATAATATTAGTCCTTTCCCTAGGTGTTAGAGAATGAAATAAATTCTACTCTGTTAGACATTACAGCCTCCATGGACTCCCAAGGGGAGTGTGTGTCATGCTTAGAGGTACTGGAAGGGTCTGTTATGAGGGGACCAGAAGACTCCCTGCTATATGAATGCAGATACAGAGGAATATAAATATGTGTGTGTGTGTATGGATGCTTACATAGCATTTGTCAGCACTGCCAAGGAGCACTGGTTGTGCTTGCCCCACACCACTGTCTCTCAAGAACAGAGTTCATTTCCCGAGTCCTCTCCCAATCTGTGTTGGGTCTTCCCAGAGAAGCCCGGAGATCCATGAAATCTATGGCACAGTGCTATGAAGAGGCCTACAGTACATGGCAGTGAATGGCAAATGTAGTCCAGTGGAAACAACATGTTTTCCTCTAACAGGAAGCCCCACTAAAGGAGCCCTTCAATGTCCTCCAAATATCCTTGCCCAACTCACTGCAGCAAGACTTTGGCTTCAGGTGAGCCCAGGCTCAGTCTCAGGTGACTAAAGGTGATACCTGTGACCTTCAGCAGTGCTCCCTGGAGACAAGAGGCCTCACAGGTCATCTCCCTCATATAAGAAGGCAAAATGATTTTCCTTCTCTTAAAGAGTGTCCTAGAAGCTCAGCCTCACAATAACCAACTACAATACTCACTGAAACCCAGTAGGATGAGGAAACAAGAACTCAAACCATCCAGGATCACACCCAGTGTGGGATCTAATGTAGCCTCTGAGTTCATTCCTCTTTGTGAGAAGAGCAGATTTACTCCCAGGGTTAGTGTCTGCATGTTTTTCCAGCTGCTAGCTCTCTCTCCATCCCTCAGATCCGCATGCATTTCCAGTCTGTCAGTTCTTCGTTCATGTCCACATGTGTGTTCCCTTCCTTCTCTCTCACTGGGAAGCCTCCCACAGCCCACCCAGCTCCTCCAATGCCATCCTTCACTTCCTCTCCTGGGGCAAGGCAGCAGGAACCAGCACTGTTCCCATGTCCCCACTTACTGGGGTTAAAACCATCTCATCTGCTAATGTAGATACACAGAAGTGCTTTCAGCAAAAGCTGTTTGAAAAACTGGAGCAAGCATTTATTGAACCTTTAAAAACCTGCAAAATCCACTCCATTCTGTTATCTTCCATTTTTTCAATCTTCCCCCTTTTATTTCCCTTCTTAATATAGAAAAGCCTTATATTAATAATTATTGGTGTCCCTTTTTCATGAGTATTTGATTCCATATTGCTTCTGAAAAGAAAGAGTAAATATAAAAGGTTCCTAAAACATTCAGTCATACACCCACATTTCTCTCCAATATTATCTTGCTTTTCAAAGTTAGACTGAAAAATCTACAATGACTGTAAGTCTTAAAACAGATTTAAAGGTCTGATTCCTCAAAATTTAAGTGGTTCAGGATTCAGTAGCCACCACAGAAAGTAAAACCAGAACCAACCAAAAATATGAAAATCCTTTTACTGGCAGAAAATGTTAATGGGAGAAACATTAAAGGTGTTAATAGTACCAATGCCATATTCAGCATCTTGTATAAATGGGGAAGGGAATGTAACTGTTGGCAACCCTAGGCAATGACAGGAAGTATTTATTAGCTCAACGGGATCCTATATTTGCAAGGGTAAATCCAGCCAGCAAGAATTATCGCTCTGCTGACAGACTAGCTAAGGGGCCAGGGAGAAGGTAGGTGGCAAAATGGGCATTCACTGGGAGCAAGGGAGGGGTGCAGAGCCCCCAAAGAGCAGCACTCCCCAGGCAACAGGGTTCCCAGGGCTCCCCTCCTGCTCCACTCAGAGCAGCTCACAGCTGTGGCTGCTCTGATGGTATTTTCATGAATGGTGAAAGGACACTTTGGTCCAAGTCATAGCAGAAGTGCTGGGCTTAAAGAGAGAAGGGCAAAAGAGAATAAGAGCAATGAATGATTAATGCTATGTAGTTGTAGGTAGATGCTTGCCTATAAATCATGTGATGGTGTGTAACATGAAAAAAAATTGAAGCAAGTTATTCAAAGGGAAACTCAGTGACACATGGAGAAAACTCTTCAGCTGTACAGCACAGGCTTGATTTTCTCTGCTCAGAATACCTGCAGCATGCATGGAATTCACTGCCAACAGGGACTATTCATTTATTATGGTTATATAGTGCCAGGCACTTGAAGCAAGTCCTACAAAGCTCTGTGATTCATACAGACCACAAACCTAATCCCAGAAAGCTTATTGTCATCAGTGAAAAAAGGCTAAGCTGTGACAGGCACTCTTGGCCAGGAAGAAGCAGAGCTGGTGCCCTAACTATTTTGGGACAAAGACATCCTGTTCCTCCAAAGCCTGAGCTGGGAGTACATCTTTCCTACTGGGAAGCACCAGCCAGGCTGGCTGCAGGGGCAGCCAGGGGGAACCTGGCCCTCTACAGCAGCTTCAGATGCCTGTTCAGATAAATACAGATGAAGATGAGTAAAGGACTTGAGTTTATTTTTTGTGTGTGCTTCAAATGATGATAGTCTTAATTCCTGCTTTTCATTTTGATAATATTAAAGCATTCCTTCTAATATATTTTGCTCTTCTATGCATTTTGAAAACTGTCCTATGCTTAACTGATAAAACATACCCTCTCCCTCCAAAAGTGTTTTCATGTTCTTGTGTGATGTGAATTATAATCAGGATTGGGGCAACAGCATCAATGTGATATTTTTCCAATTCAGATTGAAGCTATTGACCTTCTACCCTTTGTAGCCATAACACTAGGTTGTGATACAGAAACCCAGGATAAACATGCAAATAAAATATTTCTTCTTTGCTCTTGCAAAGGTTGTTTATGATTATAGAGTTAATTCATTGTTCACCCCTCCTTGTTTCAGTAGCACATACAATGTTGCTGACTTTGGGTAATTATCAAGGATGCCTTCAACACATAAGCACAGCAACACAGATGCCTGCAATACCCAGTTACTTTTTGGACAGTGGGGAAACTCCAAAGGAAAGTAGATGTTGGAAAAGGTTTTGGAAAAGGTAGAGAGAAGTATCTAAGTAATTATAGGCCTGTCTCCTGACACAAGTCCCAGCAGTATAATGTAATGACTCATATGGATCTAGATTAACAAAGAATCAAAGGAGGAAAATATCATTAATGCCAATCAACAGGAGTTTATGGAAAGAGACCCTTTCAAACTGACTTGTTATCTTTCACCAAGGAGATTGTAAGGTTGAATGATAAACGTAACAAAGCTGATGTAAAACACTTGGACTTCTTTAAGGCCTTCAACTTGTTGCAGCAAGACATGATGATTAAGAAACCGGAACAATCCAAAGCCAACGTGACACATATAAATTGGTTGTCTAACTAATCATCCCTGAGACACCACCAGAGGCTCCTGGAAGGGTGCTTGGGGCATTGTAAGCAGCAGGCACTGATCCCTGGGTGCCACCTTGGGATCTTCAGCTCAGTGTCCCACCCCAACCATTTATTCAGTCCTCAGTCCTTGCATCCCTTCCCTTTGCTTGCTGGCAAACCCCACTACTCAGCTGTGTTTTCTCAGAGTAGTTTATTTTTTCCTTTCCCACCCTGGATGGCCTGTGCATTGTGTGAATTTTCAAGATGGCAATTACTTATCGACAATTTTTAACATCAGAAAAATACAATATGATCCCATAACCCTGCAAAATTTGTTCTCCATCTTCACCAACTGATATTTTATTAAGAACTGTAAAGAAACAAAAGGATTGCTGATAAGGTTTGTGCATGACACCAAGACAGAGAAAAAAGGTAAAAATTAAAGGATGTGTCACCAGTAAAAACAGAGCAGTTTACAAAATTGCATTCAGATGAACAGTACACATTTGAGTATGACCAAAAGTGAAAATTACACCTGTAGGAACAATAATAAAGGGTAGTTTTAATATAGGAGATACCATATGGAAGGGAAGGGTCAGAGGTACTGAAAAAGGCACGAGACACAGATGAACGTGTGCTTCCAGAGTTCAGTTACAGTATCCGAGAGGGCTAAATGGGTTCTTTGGCTGTGGCATCAGCTAAATAACCTACATCATGTCTGTATTTGGGTTTCATGTTATTACAGATGAAAAACTGTGTTCACATCTGGTATCCACAGCACAAACCAATGGATAAGGTAGAGACGAATCAGAGGAAATATGCATGCTACTGCTTACAGATTTGAATAGGATGCCTTTTGATAACAGACCCCAAGACTTCAATCTCTTTAGTCTCTTCAAGAAATGGATGTGGGCTGAGCTGAGTCCTGATTTGGAGTAAAAGTCTGATCATCCATGACACAAAACCAGGAGAGTTCCCATAGCTGGAAGATGTCATTAGCAAGCATATCCAGAACAGAAGCAAAGGTTTCTTAAAGTGAGAAGGAACAATCATATGGACAGTCTTCCTAAATTGCTCACTGATTCCTTGCCTCTGGTAATATTTCAATAAAAGATACAATCCAAATCAAGCACAAGTTACTTCAGGGAAGTACACAGAGGGACTCCAGGGCCTGGTTCTGCTAAAACTTTATAGACTGTATGAGCAACAACCTGAGTCTTCACCTTAAGTGCCTTCAGAAAGGCTCTGCCTACTGAGGCTCAGTCTGTGTCTGGACCTCAACACACAGTCTTGTATGAACAAGGTAGATTTAACTAGTGTGGGCTATACCAATTTTTAGGATAACGTGTACCCAAAAGCCCTGGAATTTATCTTACTGGTACAAAACAATTACTTCCCACTATTGCTTGGGCACACCAATTCTTAACCAGCATTTGAAAACATGACATATTCAAGAGTCATCTATTCTTTTCCCATTATTGTGAATAGAGTTATTGATTCAGTATCAACCACACAGGAAATGGCACAGGAGGCATGCCTGACTTAGATGGCAAAGCATCTAGGATGTTGCTTTGGGGGGATCATGTTCTAGGAATGGAAGAGGCTTGCTATAAAACACCTATTTCAGCCTCAAACACACAGAGTCAAAATCAAAGCTAACATCACCACCAACCAACTGGCTACTTGTCCTTTGCGTTGCCTTTGTAACCCACATGGCATCAGGGTCATGGGAAGTTAAGGAGGTATTTTCAATCCTCTGCTTCTCTAAATAGTGACCTTGTGCCAAGCCATGAGAGCAATGCTCTCACCCAGCTCTCTGCAGCACTGTGGTTCTGTCCTGGAGCTATGATCCATACAGGCATTTGCGTCAAATGGCAGTGGAATCAGTGCAGTTCAGGCACTTGATAGCGATCTCATCATGAAGGTTCACATGTCATGCACCACACTATATGGCTCTGCAGGCAAAGCACAGGATGGCTCTACAGGAAGGGAATTAAATGAGGTATGCAGTTCAGGAACCACCACTGTTTGCCCATAGCTGCAGCCCAGCACCTGAACCTCTCCTCATCTGAGGAATGAGGAGCAGTTCCAGTGCCATGGCCACTCTGCTGTCCCCAGGCACTTGTATGGACCAGAGGGAGAAGTTAACACATGCAAAATTTTCTTCCACCTCTCAGATCTCAGTCTTTACTTGACATGAAGATGAGAAGGAAGATCTTTTCCCTTTCAATGTTTTCTCTGCTGTCAACACTACATTTTGCTCTGGCCTTGCAGCAGGTTGCACTTCGGCCTCATAATAATAGAGCATGGACTATTGATTCAGATTGCAGACAGTTATCAGTCCTTTTCTATCAGTAGCTTTGTCACTGACATTTTAAAAATCACGCACTTCTTCCTACAATGAAACACTGTTAAGATTATGTATTGTCTGGAAGTTAAGATTTTAAAACCAAATACAAATACTAATTTCAAATGCAAGGAATGATTTCAATTCTAAAGACAACACTAATGATAAAACAGTCCTGGAAATCTTTCACTGCATGGAATTACCTTAGAATTTCTACAAGAAAAAGAAACAAGGCATTGGAATAAGAATGAATAATATTAGCTATATCCCAGCTATATCCCAACATATTTTAAAATGTGTTTTTCAAAGGCTTAAGGAAAAAACCAAAAAGTTTCATCAGGATTAATGACTATCAATCTAAACAGGAATTTTTGTATAAACTAAAGTGATTTAATACCTGGGCACATTCCCAGCTGGTAAGCACTGTTATAGCTGCAGAACACAACAGAGCACCTATAACAATTACATTAGCTGATTCTCTACTTGTCTCTACCAACTGATGTCTTTCAGTCCCCAGCCTTTAAAGAGTGGTGAGTGGAATACAAATTCCTCAGTCAGTTCTGCATTTGTAATCCTTCTTCCAGAATTAAGACTCCAAACCTGTGCACATGAATACATTAAACTTAATCCTTATGTTTTGCCCAGCAATTGTAATCAAGTCCAACATTTTTTGCTCTGACTGCAAATGTTGTTGGAATCTACTCTGTGCAGTGCAGTGTTAAGAGGTTTTTAGTGTGGCTTTTAATGTCCAGAAAAAAAAAATTCTAAATTCTTCACCACAGTGATGTTGTTCTATATCCTATTGTTTTCTCTGTGAGGTGGCAGCCAGATGAGTGACATAAAAAAAGCACCTTAACTAGCAGAATCTGCTTCCTGTACGTTTTTGAGTCAGTCTCCAGCTATACTGCCAAAACCAACTTTTTATAACTGCTAGCATTGTAGCCAGTACAGCTCAAAACACAAATTGCAGCCTATTCTGGTAACATACAAACATTATCATCTAAGTTCCCCTTACAAAATCACTGCCACTATCACTAGTGATAGCACAAGAACCAGAAAGCATGATAGGATTATCAGACTGCTTTCTGAGTTTTAAAACCTTTATATAGGAAATCACCTCCTGATTTGTGAATGTGGCTTAAGTAACACCTGATAATACACAGAATATTTATGAACAACAAAGAAAGACAAAACCCATATAATCAGCTTTTTTTCTATGGCCCAATTTCTAAGAACATGAATACATTTTGAAATTAACTCATCTGTTTAAATGGGAGAAGCAGAATACAGCAACAATGAAATGTACAAGAAAGCACCTGCTATGCAATTTGTCATTCCCTGTGCAAGTTTTGCTACACAGTAAAACCAGCCCTAATCAATGTTGTCATTTAATGGCAATAAAATAGCAAAATCAGCTACTGTTATTTTTGTGGTCACAAGCACTTCTTCAGAAGTTCTTACTTCAAAATCCTTTGCCAATAAAAACATGACTCTGAAAGATACAATGATCCCTCACAGCTCCCCTGTTCCCTGTGTCTCTTCCCCAGCCCTTTTAAATTTGGACTGCAAGTATTAAATGGCTTTATCAAGGGCAATAGTGGAAGTCCTACTGTATCAACAGGCCCGGGAGTTTCATCAGACTATCCACCACTGTACAGTTCAGATTTTATCAGAGTGACTACTGCTTCCACTGAACAGAAATGTAAGTATGTAAAACACAATGCTAAGTTTAATGCCTCTTCATGCCTGTGCACAGAACTTCCACAGATCAGGACAGGCACACTCCTAGGTGCAAACAGCATTACGTGCACTTCTCACACCCTGCCAATCGCTCCAATGTGGGCAGCTCAGCCTTCCCATGCTGGCTGGAGTGCCCATGAGTGCAGCATGAGAGCACTAGGCTGGGTAACAACCCAAAGAAACCTCTGCCCAATTTTTGCCCTTTTTCTGACTCTGTCATAACTCAATTACAATTTTTTACAAACACATTGTAAAGAACATATTCTACTGGCAACCAAAAAGAAAAAGACGAAGTAGCAGCCCTGTAGCAAAAGCAGAGTCAGGAGATCTGGATATTTTTCCTGGCTTCGCTTTAGACTTTGTGATTGACCTTGACAAATCAGATCTAGACAAATCCCACTCCCTGTTCTGTGCAAAGGGTCTTGCCTGCTTCCCAAGGAAAGTGGCTCCACATGAGTATGTATTGTCCAAGCAAATACATACATGGATGTGCATGTATACACAGAAATGCAAACATTTGCGCAAAGGGTGAGTCCTGAAATCCAAAATTCCTGTCATTAACACAGAGCAAGACATCAGCTTAATGAGAGAGTTAGGAAGGAAAATCTGCAGGTCAGATGTTGTGGAGCATTTTGTAGTCCTGATGACAAAGTAACAACATGCAACTTTATTGGGTGGCAAAGGCCATCTTTCCTTGCTCGTGTCTCTAAAAGCAAGGGAAACATCACCTACATTATAGGATGGATTTCAGGGGTGAGCTGGCAAATATTTATGAGAGCCATAAAGTTTAGAAGTCTAGTTTAGTCTTTCCACTTTAGAAAGATAAAACGTTACTGCTAGGCTGCCAGATCTGCAGATACGCCAAGTATCTACAAATCCCACCAGAGCCAGCATTTTTTTTTTACAGAGGTTCATATTTTTTCCGTTGAAAAAAATAAAAACTAAACAGAAATAAGTTTGGTTTTAAACCACCTACATACTGAATATACAGAAGTTATTTCTCTTTCTTGTTTTTCATTCATAATTAGATCTACGCATGACTATACCAAGATCTTCTTTATAGACTTAAAAAGGATTATGCAGAGTAACTACTGGATATACAAAGAATGTTTTGATAGCCCAGGCTTCCACCCTCCTTCAATAAATGAGCCAAGCATCAAGCTGGTATGAAAACACAGTGCTGTAACACTGTATGGGTGTCTGACGGCACCAGGTGAGATCTGCCAACACCAGCCTCAGACCCCTGCCAGGTGTGAGCTCCCTTCTGTAACTCACACCATCCTCTGGGCTGGGAATGCCCAAGACAAGGAAGGACATACTTTGGGAGATGGCCCAAGGACAGAACCCTGAACATGGATGACCATTGCTGGACTACCCGTGCCTGTGTCCCTTCCCCTGGCTGTGAGTGGGCAGTGGGGTCTGTCCCCTTCCCCAGTAAGGGCTGGCTCTGCAGGGACCTCTGCCATTTCATCATCCCCTCTGCCCCACGGTGCTCCCCAAAACCTGAGCTCCTCACCCCATCTCACACCACATCTCCTCCCACGCCAGGGGGGCTGCAGCTACCTGAGGGGCTCTTTATAGAATCATAGAATCAGAGACTGCTAAGGGGTTGGAAGAGCCCAGTGCCACCCCCTTGCCATGGGTAGGGACATCTCCACTAGACCAGGTTGCTCAAAGCCCCGTCCAGGCCGGGCTCCAACACCTCCAGGGAGGGGGCATCCACAGCTTCTCTGAGTAACCGGTTCTGGTGCCTCACCACCCTCACGGTAAAACATTTCTTGCTGATATCTAATCTAATTTTCCCCTCTCACTCTGTACCCATTACTGTTTGTCCTATCACTACAGCTGTTGATGGAGCGTCCCTCTCTAACTTCCTTGCAGCCCCCCTCAGATACTGGAAGGCTGCTGAGTTCCTCACATAACCTTCTGCAGGCTTAACAGCCCCACCTTTCTCGATCTTCGTAGGGGAAATGCTCTATCCCCCTTATCAACTTCGAGGTCCCCTCTGAACTTGCTCCAGCAGTTCCATGTCCTCCTTGTATTAGGAACACCAGAGCTGTATGCAGTGCTCCAGGTGGGGTCTCAAAAAGGCGAAGCCCGCTCCAAGCTGTGCGGCCCCGGGGCTGCTCCGATCCCCGGAGGACAGCGGGGCAGGCACGGATCCTCAGAGGACATGGGGGCCGGCAGGGAGGGCAGCAGCCGGCCCCGGGAGGGCAGGGGCC